>JARRAA010015505.1:0-13429 GCA_030557295.1 Ecitodaemon sp. MM-2014 | reverse complement strand
CAAACAGAAAGACAGCCGTCGACAAATTGAACATTTTTATTAACACGGTTTAACGGTAGTTTATTTGTAACGCATTCAATAAAACTTTTAACGAAATGCGCGTTCCGAGCGCGCGCGCGCGCGCGCCGAAATGAGACTCTGCGAAAACGCAACGCGGCGCAGCGTCGAAACGAGCTAATCGTGCCGCGACGGCCGCCGCCGATGGGTTAGGAATGAAACGTTGTTTGCGCGTCGGCTATCGGACCTGTCAATAAGGAAGTACGTGCATTAATATCAACAAGCGCGCGCCGTAAGCTAATTACGCGCCGTAGTTCGTCGATGGCAAAAATTTGGCACACAGCAGGATTCGGTCATCGGCGACGCCGTTCGTCGCGAGCGCATCGGCGGGCGGCTGGCGGCGCGTAAATATGACGCTTGCCGGGGCGGCGTGGCGCAATGGGCGAGCGAGCGAAACTAATTACGCACGATATTAGTTTACGACTAATCGCGCTTGCATGCACTCATTGCGCGCGGTGCGTGCGCGCAATAATAACGCGGCGCGCCGCCCCCGCGCGCGCTCGCGCGAGCCGCGTGAGCTAATTTGTTTCCGCAATTGGCGCGCGATGTGTGCGTGCGTGCGCGGGCGGCGTCGCGTCGGAGCGGCTCGCAATTGAAATGTTCGGCGCGGGGATGCGCTGGCGATGCATGAACGTTCGGGGGCGGCCATCGCCGAACTGAGCAATCGGCTCGCGCTCCACTCGGCGGTCGCGAGCGCGGCGGCGTTCGGCTCCTGACTGCAGTTATTGCAGTTCGCAATTATTCGCCGCTTTTGTCAGCGGCGCCCGAGGCGGGCGCGCTCGCGCCGCGCATCGGGGCGGCTTGTCCGGCGGGCGCGCTTGTTTGTGCCGAAGCGTCCCGGGCAATCCGTTCGCGGCTAACGTTATTATTTCGCCGATGTCCGCACATTACGGACGACAGAGTCGTCAACGCGTACTTCGCGTCGGCATAATTGGGAATGCGCTCGGGACGCGGCCGTGGGCGTATCGATTCTCTGGCGGTAATCGGCGCTAATACAGAAACAATTTGCATCCGCGCCGGCGTCGCCGCTCGTTCGGCTCCCAGGCGGGCGACTTTCCGCGCGATTCTTTCGGCAAAAAGTTCGCTCGACGCTTCGCGCGTCGGTCGCGCCTTCTTGCGCGCCGTCGAGTGGCGCGAAACGACGAGACAACGAGATGCGGAGAATAAACTGCGAACACGAGTAGTTTGTTGTTGGCAAAACAACGGCGGCGTCGAGCCTTCCCTCTCGGCCCCTCGTCCTCGCGCTTCATTTATAATGCCAGTCCCGCGTCGCCCTAACTAGCGGCCCGGCCGGGGAAACTAAACAAACGCAAACGATTTCATTAATTAATGCCGTTGTTCTTGTCGAACGAACCCCGCTTTCGCGAGGGCATTGTTCGCCACCTGAAGGCGCCGCCCTGCCCGCCGCCGCCGTCGACGACGCCCGCCGCCTGTTAAATTCGAAAACTCTTTTTACGCGCGCGCGCGCGGGGGAGCGCCTTTCGTCTTGGCCGGCGCGCGTTTTTCCGGTCGTCGGCGCGCGCGTCAGCAATTTTTGGACGACACCATCGCCGCCGCACCATCGGTAATGCCACTTCACGTCGTCATTTAATACGTACACGTAGACGAAATATGCGCCCCGCCGGCCGCACGTCCCGCGTCCGCCGCTGCCGGCGCGGCTTGCTGATGGCGGCGGCCGCTTAAAGCTTTGATTTAGCCCCGACGCCGCGCCGAATCGCCGCTTTTCTTCTCGCCGCGGCGGAATCGGCAAATCGAGCGACCCGGCGCGGCGGGCGCGCGGGCGAGGGGCGAGAAAATTCCGGATGGCGAGGAGCGCCCGACGAGCGCGGCCGTTTCCGTTTGATATATCGCCGAGAGTATCGTGCAATCTATGCAGATATTCAGATATCCGATGCTTCAGCGGCGCGAATTTCGGCGTTCGCATATTCATGCATTCGCGCCCGATTATGCGAATGTGCGCGTTGCGAAATGAAATATTTATTATAATTCCTTGGCAAGCGGCGCGCCGCCGCCGAGCGAAATGCTTTCCGACCGTTGCGGGCGCGTTTGCACTCCCGCTTACAGTCGCATCGTTCAATGTCAATTTTTTGATCTGTCGGATGCTTTTATTCGCAACGCGACGCTCGCCGACAACGGCGCGCAGTTGTCATCATCATTTGCATTATCTCGCCGTGGGGTCGTTTCGTTTAGTCGGCATTGAAAAGGTTCGTCGTGCTGTGCCGGCGGACGGCGTGCACCTAACATTAGTTTCGGCGATACTCCGTCTCGGCCCTGATGACTCCGAATCACGGCGTCATTCCGCGCCCGCCGCCGGAGGACCCAAATCCGCCGCGCGGCGTCGGAGGGCCGGGCGGCGAATATCCTTTTATGTTATCATGTCCTAACTCGTCGCGCGATCAAGATGCGCCCGCGTGACGCGCGCGTTTCTTTGTTTACTCGCGCCGATCCCACGTTCGCGCCGTGCGAAGGGAAATGCGAGCGGCGCCGGATAATGCGCAATCGGAAAACTCGATAAAGGATCGCATCATTTTTTGCAATGAAAAACGATTTAACGACGGGCGTCGGCGCGCACATAAAAAGCGCGCGCGTCGCACATTGTTTCGAACGAACAAAGCGCATCATAATTAAATCGCATCCAATTACTTTCGGCGCGCGTCTTGTCGCGCACGACTAAGAAAAACGCAAACGAAGACGAGGGCGGCGAGCACGCGACGCGATGCGCGCATTGTGCCCGCCGCGGCGGCGGTCTGCTCATGCAGTTCTCATCGGCAAATGTGGCTTCGGTGTGCGGCGCGCCATTGTTCGAGAGGCGGCGCGGTAATATCGCGATGAAACGCGCCGGCGGCGTTCGCAATTCTGCGATTTTTCATTCGCATCCCGCGCGCGCGGCTCGCGACCGCTCGCACCTTACGCCGCTGCCAATTTAAATCCATTCAAGTGGACGCTCGACGCGAAACTCGATTAGCGCGCATTCTTTGTTCGGCGCGCCCGCGAAGATGATGAATCCCTGGAAACGATCGCCGCCCCGATAAATCTGCGCGCGCTCGCATATGCAGCATTAACCGCTAGTACACAATTACGTTTATTATTAACTCGGCGCGAATCGGGACAATGCGAACGCGCCCAGGACCGGCATTGCTCGCTGGCGGTCGCAACTCACCGCCCCCATTAAGTCCAAATCTGAGCTTCCGCTTCCGTTCGCCATCTAGATTCTGGCCGAAATCCAATTAGTAATTTTTGCCCGTCGCGCGCCCTTACCATATCCAGCCGGGGCGCGCGCGAATCGCGCACATGTGGGCGTGCGGCGCAAATGTTTGTTCGTTCGCCCCGCGCGCGCCGAGGAGCGCTATGAAGTCGTAACTTCCCGGCCCTTTTTGAGCAGCACCTCGGCGAAAATTGTTTCATTGCTTCATCCTTTGCCCATAACGCGTTAGGAGAATATGGCGGGCGCGCGGAGCGTATCCGAACGGCGCGCGTCTTCTCATAACTCCACATTATTTCCCATTACGTTCCACAAATCATTCCGCGCGACCCGTCGACGCTGCCCGTCCTCTTTTATTGAATTTTCCTGCACGCGCGCGCGTTAAATATGCACGCCGCGGCAATACGCGTTCGCGCATGATCGTCCCGAATCCGCTTTTTGATGATTCTCACGCTCTTTTGCCAATTACGCGTACAAATAACCCGAACTGACCCGCTGTCTAACCCTTTTCGGCGCTAAAAATACAGGGCATTGCGAATCGAGCGACTTTGATTAATGAAGCGCGCGCACCGGGCGTAATACAACACCTCCCGGGGCCCGGGCCCGGACGATAGTTCTAATCAGCCCTCGCGCGCGCTCGGCCGGCCGAAAGTGAAACCTATTCATAACAAATGCGCGCCCAAGTTTTGAACTTTCGTCCGGCGAACCTGAAACCCGGACCCCTGCCAGCGACATACGGCCGCCGCCGCCGCCGCCGCGCCGCCATATCCCGACCGCGCCGAAGGAAGTTATGAATATGTAAACACGCCGCGCCGCCAGTCCGTTTACTAAACAGCGAGCTAAAATAAATTTGCCGGCGAGCGCAAGGTACACAGTACCTTAATTCCTCATGCCCGCTCTTATCCGCATCGCGCCGAGACACACATTCGCACCCTTGGCGGCGCTGCGCCGCGCGGAAGGAAAAACGTGGCCTTCGACCGCCTAGTGGATCGGGGGATGAACGTGTGGCGACTTCTCGGCCGCACGCAGACGTTAAAGTCCGAGCGAAGTGTCGCGCAATGCGCGAACCAAGTGCTCGAAGAGTTGAGTTGCCCGCCTGGAAGTCCGTGGCGTCGCGACGCGCGCGCATCGGCGCCGGCCGTTGATGGACACATAAACAGTTATGACCGCTCGCCAACGGCCCGGCGGCGGATGAAGTTCTGACGATACGATGAAGCGGCACGTCGACGCGAGGATATCGTGACGCGCGCAGTCTTGTATCGCAGGCCGACCGCTGTCACGACGTCAGTTCGCGTCACGTTTTGAAAACTCCTCCGCATCGACTGCTTCGCGCCGCCGACCCGACAATGCCCGTTCAGCTCCTTATTGGCTGGGAAGAATTATGTACATGCTGGAACCCACGGCGCCGGCGGCGCCGCTTTTTTGGTCCGGCCGTTCCTCGTCCGTCACTAAAATTATCTAATATTTGGCACTGGTTAGTTTAAGGATGCTTTCGTTCGTTTCGCTGCGTTGTGCAAGTTCATTAGTTAGAGCAAATTGGCGTTGGGGCGCGAGTACGCGCCGAGAACACAAGGAATGTCGAACACTTCGCAACGAGTCGTGAATTCCGTTTCGCGGCGAGTCGATTTCTTTGTTTGTTTATTTGTTTAATAAATTGCGGGAGGGGGCGCGAGAAGGAATTGGTGGGCGAGTTCGATTGATAAATTTATGCTTCGTTTGCGAAGAATCACACTGTTTGATTATTTGTTATAGCATTAATTCAATTTATTACACTAGCGTTTCGATGAGAGTCTTCATGGAACCGAATCTCACTTCAACCGTTCGCGGCCTCTCTGTCACTGTCCACGTTTCACTCGACGCACTGCGGTCCGTAGCGCGTTTTGTCGATCTGCGAATTTGTTTAATCGCGCACGTTGGGGCCCCTCGCTTGGTTCAGCTGTGTCGGCTTAAATCGAATCCAGATGTGAAGAGTTTTATAAATCATCGGTATTGCGAGTGAACTAACGAAGGCAGTGCAGTGAAAACAGTATCTGTTTAGGTTGCAGTATGCGGGGGCGGGAGCGCGCGCGCGGACGCGTCGCGTTCCGCCGAAACGATGGATAACCAATTTCGGGCGAGGGAGATGCACGCGAGAGTCGCGGGGCGCGTGGCCAGCGCGACCTCAGCGCCGTCCGCGCGCCGCCTCGCTGCTCCGGAAATAATAGACAACCCGGTCGTGGTTCGAAGGCACCTGTAGGTATCTGGTGAGCAAGGGGACGGACTGACCGACGCCGGCTGGCGTGCGATCTCATACCGTTGTCTCGCGATCGACGTGTATGTACTCGACCGGTAACGGCGGGGCCTTATGTCAGGAATTCAGTCCGGGGTCCAGCAGGCGGGGGCCGGTGAGCAGCTTCTTCTTGGCGAGTCGGCGACGGCGGCGCGCGCGCAGGCGGTTCAGGCTGAGGCAGAGCAGGAGCAGCATCGAGGCGGCCACCGCGCCGCCAGCCGCCAGCGCCGCTCCGGGCAGCGACGACAACAGCCTGAAATGGAATCTGAGGTTTAAAATAAGACATTGGGGGCACATCAAAGGGATGCCGGAGACGCTGACGCGGCGGCGACTTACCTTGAGCTGGCCCCGCATTGCGCTTCCGACTCGTCCCAGCCGGACGGGCAGTGATCTTTGCCGTCGCACCACAGCTCCGGACTAATGCACGCGTCCAATTCGGGACACTTATGTCGGCATTCGTAGTCGGTGTCGTTGGCGCTGGTGTTGACGGGAACCTGTAGCTGCTGCAGAAGGGAACTGCGACTCCTCGATATCTCTAACCAATTAAACGCTGCGATGCCCGGTTCGTGGCTGATCCATTCGATCAGGAAGTTTGGCGGTCGCTGGCTGTAATGAAGGGAGTCCTCACCCCACCATTCCTCGCTGAAGACGTGCACCGCCAAGGGCCTGGCGCCCGGCTCGGCGGGACATATCGCCCGCACCAGCCTTGGCGGCCTTCCGGAATAGACCAGCAGGCGATTTGTGGTCGGGCATCGGTTCGGCTCCTCGCTGCGGAGTTTTAATGGGAGAAATGCACCCCACGACAGCAGGAATAAGCTGCGATTATGCCGGGATTCCACCAGCCACGGCATTCCTGCGCACAGCAGCTCGGCTCTGTCCGCCGGTGGGCTCGAGAATTGCGTTTCGCCGCCGAAGCCTTTCAGACGCTGCTGGCGAGGACAATCGGGCATTCGGATGATCTCGAAGGAAGCGTGGAAATGGAGTATCGTAAAGTCTTCGGTGATATTCATATCTTTGGCGGTGAAGTGGAGTTCCAACGTGCGCGACGCAGACAAAAAGGTCATGGGCTTATTGTTCAGCGTGGCGTTGTCGCAGAGGCAGGCGCGAGGAACGCGCGTATCTCGCCACGGAAGCTCCCACACCGATAGCTCGGCGGTTCGCGCGTTGGGCAGATAATCGCACGAGGGTCGGCCACTGTGCGGGTCGTTAACTGTCTCGCACCCGGGGGCGAAGCCAAACGATGCATTGTTCAGCACCAGGCGCACTCGCTCGTCCACGCCGGCCTCGATCCGATACACGCAGTGCAAATCTCTAGCGCCGCCGCGGCCGAAAAGGAAAGTGTTTCGCGGGCCGACGATATCGCCGTCGTGCATGTTCCGGAATACTCGGTGGCACGGCCCCGGATCTTCGTTCGGGGGCCACGGCTCGCCGCCGAGCCGGGTATCGACAAACTCGTATTTCAGCTTGAACGACGCCGGATGGAGTGCAGTCCCGTCCAGCGTGTGGTGCTGAAGTATGAACGCCCTGCCAGTGGACAGATAACTTTCGGACTTCGTGCAGGGTCGCGTGGACCGCGTCGTGTTTGTCAGCGCGCTGTGGTCGCACAACTTCGGCGTGTCGTCGCACTTGTCCTCCATCAGGAGGGCACCATCCCAAATACGCAATCGAGTGGAACAGGGTCCGCCCGTGCTATTACCGCCGATAATGTTAGGCTGATTCTCGCCCACGAGCAGCGCCCGCTGGGAGTAGCTGGTAAAGCTGATCCAGACCAAATCTCCCAGGTGACCTCGGAATTTGTACGTGCAAGTCGTGTTGGGCGGCAGTGAATGGCGAGGGCTTACAAGACGGCCGCGACGGCCGCGACCCGTCCACACTTCGTCCCCGTCCTGGCTAGTCGCGTTCACATCAAAATCGCAACGGCTGGAGTCCCTCGAATAGTCCAGACTATCGGAATCCGCAAATATCACGTCCACGTCCAGCTCGAACCCGCGCAGAGGCGAATGCGCTTGGGGCGAATGCAGCGGAATGCTAAAGGGTGACGAATGAAACGCCACCAGCATTTCGGGACCGCGACTCACGACACGTGGCAGCCAATCGCCGCCGCAATATTTCGCCAGCACCGGATCGTTGGTGCTTCCGCCATCGTAGAAGATTAAATGGTCGCGCTCGCCCGTGCAGTCCCGCCAAGCACGGAGAGCTCGCGCCGTTTTGTTCAATCCTGCGACACTAATGGAGCGCTTCATGTGCATTTTGTGTGCTGCTTCCTGCCGCACGGCGATCATGGCATGCTTGCACGTAGGTACCACCTTTTGTCGCAGGCTCCAGTAACAGGAAACGTTGCGCGGGTACATCCCAGGGTAGTTGGGAGATTGCAGCCGGCACGGCTTCCGATAGCACTCTTCGAATTGGCGCGTGCAGTACGTACCGGGCGCGACCTGACCTCGCTCCAGAGGCGCGGCGGGCGAGCCGAATCGCACCACCGCTTCCCGCCGCGACACGAATCGATACCTCAGCCGAAACTGGAAAGGCTGTTGCGCATTCTGGAAGATCTTTATGGAAACCGTGACCGTCGACGTTTCGCTGTAGTAGGCGGCGGGCCCCGACGAGGAGCCGCACCAGGAGCCGCCCGTGAACGGCCTGCCGAGCTCCGAGAGCTGCATGTAGCCGTCGGGGCAGCCGTCGAGCGCCGACGCTTCGTATCGGGCGACTTTGAATTCGTCGAACATAAGCTGCAACAAATGAATGCGTTTAGCGATATGGCCGCCATGCGCTTTATCTGGTTGGCGATGGGTTCGATGCGGCGGTTTGCTGCGATTGCAGAATCGCGGTTTATGATTTGTAACGGCCGCAGTTTATTTTCGATACAAATCGAATCTCTCCAACGGGAGATTATCATACATCGTGCGGCGGAAAATCGCTGGAATTGTTTTCTTGGACCGCGCGGCCATAAAAGCAAACAAATGCGATATGAAAAAAGTGCACTAAATAAAGGAGCGCGCGGCATAAAATGGGACAAAAAACGGCAAACAGAGGAGAGCGGCGAGGACGAAGGGCCAGCGCGGCGGCGGACGGCAAGGACGACTATTAAGGACGCGCCGAGCGGATAAAGAAGTGTAAGCAATTCCACGGCAAATAAATTTTATTATGTTTCGGACATCATCGCGCGTCGGACGGGCGCGCGTTCCTGCGGGCATTTTAAGATTTTCGCGTGCAGCCGGTCGGAACGCATTAAGTTTGTAACTGTTTCGCGGAAAATATTTACTCGTTGATTATTGAAACGAATGTCTCGCGTCGTAAAAAGCGCATGCAACGATATGTCGTAAACGGTGTTGCACGTGAAATATGACGAAGCCGTGCAACGCGCGGCACAAGGTAGCTCCATAAATATTTCGCCGCTACGTGCCGCGACTGGAACTTACATTGATTAGAAACTACATTAATCCGCAATTCAAGTTGGATTCGGCCGAAAGCGGGCCGCGCTCGAAAGTTTGCCACTCGGAATTGTAAATTCCGGCTCGTAAAGTTTTTCGCCGCCTAATTGCCGGCGTCCGCTTATTTATGAAAGCCGCGACGCTCCGGGGGTGCTTTACGGCGACAGGCGAAAAATCGCTAATCACCTGCCGCGACCTGGAAATCCGCTTAGACTAATTGCAACGACGTCTCAAACACAAAACTGCAATTCATTTATTTTGCGCCGCGCCGTCCCGCCGCTCGGCGCGTCGCGCGTCTGCATTATTTTCCTTTTCGCGTGAGCGTCGTCTGCTCTTTTTTTTTCATATCAGCGCCGGCGAAAAACACCCTCCGGATGCCGGCAGCGCACGCACTGCACGCTTGCAGGCAGCGCATAAAAAAGTTTAAAGGGAAGTGATTGATGTCGCATAATTGTCCTGTCGTTTATCAAACGTAATGTCCCGGCAGTTAAAACGGATCCGCCGACGCGCCGCCGCGACAACGCCGACGATTGCGCGCCGCCGCGGCGAGTCGCACTCGGCTTAATCCGAGTAAATTTGTTTATGTAATGCACAAGACGACGGCGCCGCGGCGAGCGCGCAGGCGGGAGGCGACGAGCGCCAAGGACCGCCGAAAAACGCCGGCAATACTTGGCGCGGACGGCGTGCGTTCTTCCGTCGTTCTCGTCGCGCGCCGGCGGCGGCGTCTCGCTCGCCCTCCCGGACGCGCGCCGCTTGCTCGTATCGCCCGCCCAGCTTTTGCAGGAGTTGCGAGTTTCGCGAGCGTTATCGCGCGCGGCGCGCGGCCACCGCCGGCGACGCGAAGGATGCATGATAAATTGATTGCTAAGTCAACTTTAAGTACCGCGACATCAGTTTTCTGCTTCTTTATGCGCAATGTGCGGCGCAGCGTTTCCGGCGCGCGTCGCCGCCGCCCCGCAACAACAGCAACTCGCGTGCCAGCGTCGCGCGCGCGCAAACATCACGTCGAGGGTGGAAATGCCGCGCATACATCAGCGGCGTCTCGGGAGGACTCGATGCGTTTCCGCTCGTCATATTGCGCGGTTTCCGCGCGGCGGCGAGCAGGGGGAAGCGTCGAAATCGAAGCGCGGAAACGTCTTATAAATTTTCTCGATTTCGTCGCCCGCCCGGCGCGCTTCTAACGACGTTACGCCGGAGACGAGTATCCTCTCCGGCGGAAGCGCGCCCATGACGCCGACACAAGCGACACATAATGCGGAGGGGGAATTCCATTTAGTTCGTTTTCCTTTTTATGTTCATTTGATACAATGAAAAATGAAGTCGTCGAAGACGCGCTCGGCAGCGCCGCGGAGGAAGCTGCGTCCGAAAAGGCGATTTGCGCTCGCGCGGCGCGCGGAACATCCAGATCTCTTCCGGCAAGTGACTCGCCCGCGGCGCGGGGGCGGCGATATTTAGCAATACTTACTTAGCGATTTAACACGGCGCGCTCGTTTAGCCCGGCTCCGCACGACGAACGCGCGCGTTACTGCGAGAGTTATATTTACTTCATTAGGCGACGTCTATTTACAAATCAATCTAAGCAGCGATCGCCGCAAGCCCGCCGGCAGGATGCAGCTGCGGAAATTGCGAGCTGGGGTTGTCGGGAATTATTAATCAGTAATCCATAACGCATTCGAACGAATGCGCTCTCGGTCGTAAGCTAATTACGCTCCCGACAAAGCAACAAAGCTCGACGCCGTCGCGCCCGACCCCGTCCGCGGTTGTCTCCAGCTCCGGTCGGCGATTTTCTTGCATCCGTTGATTAACAGCGGCGCGCGGCGGCGGCGGCGGCGGCGGCGGCGTCGAGCGGGTCGGGGACGCTCGCTCGTCGGCGGCGCTAACTAATAGAAAACGGCGCACGATCCGAGCGCGGATTCGTGGAAGAAAGCGAGGAACAAGGCGGTTTGTTAGCGGACCGTGCCGAGCGCGCAGCCGGGCGTGAAGGAAACAAACTCGCTTATTATGTACCGCGCCCGGAGCGAGCGCGAGCGCCGGAGTTTTCCCGACCTGCTCGCCGCCGCCGCCGCTCGTTTGCTGACTGAGCCAACTATACCGGAGCGGAGCCGAATGTGCGCTGAACCGAAACGCGCTGCACTTAACCGACGCCGTATCGAGAGGGCGGCGTAAAGTAAGACTCCCAGCTCGTAACGGGCGTTTAGTGAGCGGCGGCGGCGTCGTTGTCGAATAACTAACTTAAATGTTTACATTATTCCACGGCAATAACAGGCTGTAAGTCGCAGCTCGACTGCGATAATACGCCGTCGCTCGGGTGGCTTTTAATTTCGACGCGAATCAAACGCCCGACGGGGGATGTTCGCCAAATTGGTCAAATCATTGTGGCGCGATTCGATGCGGCGAGCAGCGCTCGATTGGAGCCGGCGCAAATCTCGCGCGCGCGGCGATAAATAGAAGTGAGAGTGTGCGCACACTATGAAGCGACCTCATTTATCTCTCCTCTCCTCTTGATTTTCTTTAATAAGCCTCGGCGTCGCTAAGGTCGCCCCCGCTGCGGCGACATCGTCGCTGTAAACTTCGTCATTCGCGGCCCGTAATCCGGGCGCGCGCTCATTTATTCACGCTCGCTTTTTTCGCCGTCGCCGTCCCCCGCCCGAGCACAAGTGCGTTTCTTTTATTTTACGACCGCGCGGCCTTTGCGCGAATCAGCGCGCAGACACCGATCGCCTAAATCGAAACACTTAATGCGCCGTTTCCGAAATCGTCCGCGTCGCCCGGCGGATTACGCGATCCTGATAAAAGCCCGCGCCGGCGCCGCCACATTGTTAATGTATCTTTCCAAAAGCGCGCGCCTTCTGCGCTCCGGCCGAAGTTTCGCGTTCGCCGCGCCGCTCGAACACGCCGAGCCGCGTTATCCGGGCGTTATCCGCGCGCCCGCCGCGACCGAGGGCGCTTTAAGGTCGGGGCGCATGCACGCGCGGCTCGCGGGGCTTGCCGTGCGTAAACGAGACATGAACTTATTTCGAAAGTAACAAAATAAATCTAAATCTGCGCGAAGGCAGATTTTTTTTCTCGCCGCGCCAAGAGCCATAAATCCTCCGCGGCGCGCGGACCGCTTTTTCGCGCCGCGTTTGCGCGCGCACTAAAAGGGTTTCAACTTCGCGCGCCACGTCGTTTCTATTTAATCTCAAACCGATTTTCGACGTTCGCGCGCGCCGAGGGCGTAGTTTCGAGTTAAGGACGCTGTCATTGCGAACCTTAAGTAGTTGTTCGAACATTAATTTTTCGCGTTTTTCTCCCCGCGCGCGACTCCTTAAAGGGGGCTCCGCGCAGTGTCCGCTCGAGCGCGGCAGAGATGATGCGAAGCGACGCGCGCGCCTCTCGGTTTTTGCGCGCGCGCGCGAGTCGAAAAGTTAATTTCGCGCCGCGCGAAAAAAGCGCAAGTCCGACGCGCGAGGGCGGAAGAGGAAGGCGCGCCCCGCTCGGAGCGCATTGTGCGCGCCGCGCATTTCGCCATCGTTTTATATAAAATAAACTCGAATGGCCGACCTCGAAAAATGTCCCCTTTGATTCGCGCGCGTTTCGCCGCTCCGGGGTTCATTGTGAGCGGCGCATTCCGACGCCGGCGATCGAATCGGATAAGACGCGCGCGCCCGGCCATTGTCGATGCGTCAATGTGCGCGAGCAATTCTACGGCCCGCCGACGAAAGGATAATAGTGTCCTCCGCTCGCCCGCGCGCGCGCGCGCGCCTTTATTACCGCGCCGCCGCTAGGTGTAACGGCCGGCCGCGCTCGCCGGCGCGCAAAAAATCGAGTGAAATGTCGCCGCCGGCCAAGACGCCGCGCGCGCCGCGGAGCGCAAACGCCGGCGCCGGCGAGCGGCAGTGAAAAGTAATGGAAACGATGTCACGGCTGCGAGGCCGAGGGATTTTAAGCGATGCGGGGCTCGCAGGTAGCGGGCGTGCGGGGCGGCGGCAAAAAGCCGCCGGGCGAGAGGCGCCGAAGAGCGTTCCGGCGCGGCGCGAAGAGGAATAAATGCATGCGAACGCGCCGCCGCCGCCGCGCGCTCGCGTAACAAAAGATTGTCGCCCGCTCGCGCGAGGAACAAAAAGAGAAACTTTCGATATTTTTTCAGCGAGGCGAGTCGAAAACGTCGGGGACGGCAAAAAGCGCGTTATGGTACGTTTCGACTTTTTTCGGGGGCGCGCCAGTTTGGAAGCGCGAGATACGAGCGGGCGGAGGCGCCGGGCGGGACGTAATTTTACAATTCTATTACACCTGCACGTCCGAGTTGCACGCACCTCGCCGAAAGTCGCGGCCGCACGATGCACCGGTTTCGGCAACGTCCTGTGCGCGCTTTTTTTTTTCAAATCGCTACATCGGAACGTGCTTAATTTATGACAAAGAGGAGCGAACGGGCGACGCGTCGAACGAGGTCGAACGACAGCCGAACGTCGAGCGCGAATTTATCCGTGT
>JARRAA010015456.1:0-30178 GCA_030557295.1 Ecitodaemon sp. MM-2014 | reverse complement strand
CTAATAATGCGTCACTATATGAATTTACAGCCCTTGATGGTGGATCCATTTCGGGGGCGTGACACTATTCTGAAATCGGCTGGCTAATTCTTCGGCTGACTACCGAAGTGGCGCCCTACGCCTTGTGTTCCATCCGACAAGTTGCATCCTGCATCCTGCCCTGAGAGACGACCGAGCGCCGTCAACCTCCGGGAATGGTGTCGTCCGCCCTTCGCGTGATTTCCACGTCACATACGTTTGAAGCCAGTTATTTTATTCATTTAAAAGATTTATAAAGCATTTGATTCGAATGTAAACAGAATTAAAAACAATTGTATACATATTAATCCATACAGTAAATCAATACAAAAAAATAAGTTTAATAGAAGTCTTCCTCCATAGCTTTAATTCCACCCTGCTGATTCTTAATCTGATCTTGATTGGAATACATGTCAGCAACTTGTTGGGCGGACGTGGCTTCCTCCACAGTTTTATCATCGCGAATACGAATGAATCGAGGGAACCTTAACGAAATGCCTTTCTCCGGATCAACGATACCCATTCCAGCACGATGAACGGGAGAGAGAGAAAGATCGGCACACTTGATTTCCCAAACCTGCACCGCATCAAACCAGTGATCGGGCTCATGCGAGGAATCGTATCTATAATAAGACTTGGGTCCGTCAATTTTATGATTTTTCAAGAACTCTGTATGTTGCTGCAGGTACTCGTCGGTGAAACCAGTGCCAATTTTACAAATGCTCTGATACTCCTCGTTATCGGCATCGTAGCAAGCTAACAAAAATCCGCCGTACGTTCCGGTCCGTTTGCCTTTTCCAATGTAACCGCCAATGACCACAACGTCCAAGGTATCGCCAACTCCTTCCAGATAATCTTTTTTCAGTTTCAACCAGTTATGGGACCGTTTGGCAATTTCGTAAGTGGCGTCTTCGTCTAGAGTCTTGACCATCAGACCCTCGCAGTTTCCCTTGACGCTCTCCTCGAGGAACTCTTGAACTTCCTCCATTGTCTTCGTATCCATGCAGGTGGCAAAACACCATTCTCCCTCATGTTCTTTGAAGTGTTCTTTCAATAGGTCGCGACGATGTGAGAAGGGTTTCCGTACAAGCGGCTCGCCGTTTAAGTAAAGTAAGTCGAACATGAAGACGCAGACTTGTACTTTAATGTCAGCTTCGTTCGCATCCTTTCAAAATATATAAAACCGTTAATAATTGTTATGTGTATAGTAATAAGACTTACTTTGCGTTTCCTGGTGCTCAAAATTTGGAATGGAAGAATTTGTTTCTTTTCTTTGTCCCACGCGACTGCCTCGCAATCGAGAATGCAAGACTTGACTTTATCAGTTTTGCAATTGTCCAATCTGTTAATAATATCTGGATACTTTGAAGTGTTATTTTCTTGATTCCGACTGTAGATGTTGACTTCCCCATTTTCATGTATATGTATCTACAGACATTAAATGAAATGTGTATATAACAAACTGCCTATAGAAAAGTTATCTTATCTAGACCACGGACCCACACATGCTCACGGCTGATTCTCAAGAAAGAACTTTTAATTAATGTAAATTAAAGTTGCAACCACTCAGACTGCCCCACACCCGTGACTCCCAGAAGGAAGTTGAACGATCATCGTTAGCAGCAGACGAACCAAGGGTCCGACTACAACCAGCCTCACGCTCAGGGTGCAGGACTACTGCACATCATCATGGTTGCAATAACTCATCACGTTTGTGAAAAGTATGCGAAGATATACTACAGAAATGATCCTGTGAAGTATGATCTTAAAGTTTGGTTGGCAAATGTCGGATATATATGCCTGAGCTCATTGAGCGAAAAATTTAGAAGTTACCATCGCGCCATCTACCATCTCACAAATATATTACCACTATTTAGATTTGAGGCTAAAAATAGAACTCACTTGCGCTCGCTCGCCGTCGTACTTCCACTCGCACGTGAACTTCAAGCCGTCGAAACGCTGCAACACCTCCTGCACGCCTTTGGTCGGGTGAGCCAACATAGGTTTCAGAGGAATGCCCGGAGTCAACTTGCAATTATTCGGTAATTCCTTTATCCCATGTTTCAGGATAACCGGGATGATCATGTCATAATTCGGACATTCGCTAAATATAACAATTCGAATGAATATTCAACTCGTGAAATAAGATTAGACTAACTTACCAATAAGTGGTTTTCAAAATGAGAGTTAACTCGTCCTGTAACGCTTTAAAATTCTCCGCCGACATGTTTTTGGAAGTGTTCAAAGTCTTGGGAGGATATTCCTGCCCTGGGGGTGTTAAGGCACACGCTAGTGCCAAAGCTTGAATAGCGGATTGTTCCGCTAATCCGATTCGCAGCTTTCCTGCCAGCGAACGAATAATAAATCGTGCTTCCGCATGTCGGCAAGCGACAAACATGGACTGAACCAACGAGACTTTCTTCGACTGCGCCGCGTTTCCACTCATTTTAGCAATTTCCTTTAATTTAGCGAAAACTCCCCGAACATTCAAGGGCGCCGGCTGGAAGATCATCCGCTGGTTGCTTTTAGATTGCTCGGCAACGATGCCCAAATCGCCAGCTTCTTGTGCATCGGCTTTTATTTGCGCAACCGTGCGACCCGTACTCTGGGCGATGGCTTTCATCAAGCTGGTCTCGGCAACGCCTAGCTCTATGCCTTCATAGGCGGGTGCTAATTTATTCAGGCAAAGATAGACACTTGGGAGGAGGTCTTCAGGAGTTAGAACCATGACCGATCGGAAATAATTACTCAGAATTTCGATCATCTTTAAACGAGCGGATACGTTCTCGATTTCTTCTAATGTACGAGCCAAAGCCGAGTACGGGACTCTAGAAAATTAACAAATAAATGAAACTTTGTTTCTTTCTTTTAAGAGTTGCAAACTTACTTTTCGCCCTGTTTCCAAGTAGCACACTCAATTGGATCATATTTGCCCAGAGTGGGATCATAACCATCGCCTGGAGATGCTTTCTTTGGGTCTGAATCCTTTTTAGATTGACCACCTGCAAAAAATATATAAATAATGGCACATTCCAATTTGATAATTAGAATTACAATCTATCTTTACCAAAAATGCTGAAAGTCTTTTTCTCAGTGGTCTCCTTTTTTGGACTTTCTTTCTTAGCATCATCCTTGGAGTCTGAATTGCTTTCCTCTTTGACTACTTTTGGAGATTCCTTCTTTTTATCTTTCTTTGAGTTTGGTGTTTGTTTCTCAGCTACCTTTTTAGGAGTTTTTTTCTTTGCTTCTGTTTTAGACTCTGGAATTTTTTCTTTTTTAACATTCTTCTTCTCAGTCTCTTCTTCTTTAGCCTTCTTGACTTCTTCCTTATCTTCAACTTCTACATCCATGGTTTCATCTTCTTTTTTCTCTTCCTTGATCTTAACTTCTGGCACTGCATCATCTTCACCTTCACTTGAATCAGATAATATAGCAATCTTCTTTCTCTTCTTTTTATCAGGAGAAGGCCTGATTATATCATCATCTTCAGATTCATCAGCATCTCTCTGGAGAGCTTTGACAGGACTTGGTTTCTTATGAAGGAAGCTAGCAACACTTGCATTGGTATTCTTGTCAGTCAAAACTTTCTTCTGTTTTTTCACAGATCTCTTTTTTTCATCATTTGAATCACTTTGGCTTGATTCTCTCACCCTCTTCTTATCAGGAGATACTGACAATGACTCAGTGGTTCTAATAAAATGCAAAACAGTATTGTTTATAGCAAATGCTGAAGAAGTAAATCTTATGCGAGAAGATCTGACTACATTTGTATACAGATGTTGTAACAACATGGTGATGAGGGGTTATTAAATTATAGTACATACCCATCAGAGCTGTCGTCTTTAGGTTTAGTCCTGCTGAAGAAAGACCTAAAACAATAATTTCAATAAATTATCTCAAATTTTATTTTTCAAAATAATAACATAACCTAGAAACTGTAATTTTCGAAATATTTATGCAAGATAATACTTACGTGATGCTCCGTTGGGCCATTCTGATTTGTCCAAATAACAATGTTTATCAGAAGCAATTACTTATTGCATTAATTCAGGTGTATAATGGAAATTGTTCATGAATTTGCACACAAAGTCGACGAGGGGAGAAGCCAACCTTCCCGCGCAAATTTGAATGGAACCGAAAAAAAGCGGAGTGGGAGTTTAAACTCAAAAGGGCATATATCCAAACGATCCAAACCTATCTAGTCCCATTGGACCCATAAAATACATACTTTTGTATTATTCAAACATTTTGTTATTATATGTACTAAACTTTATACACAATAAAAATAATCATAAGTTTTAAGTTAAATAAATAACAGATAAACCTAATGCACATTTATTAGAATTAACCCCTGCTTATTTGTTGAAAAACCTCCACCCAATGCAGATATAAAATTTCTTCGATTATTATATAAGGACAAAGAGTTTATATACTCTCTAGCCTAGATAAATATATTTGCAGGTTTGTATCATGCGTTGACTCCTCCGGAAATGCAGTTCGTCATTCTAAACCGTAATTTTAGTTTAGTTTACTTCTCACGACTTTTATTCTTAGCCATTTGCCTTATCTTATCATTCTACGCTAGACAACCCCGAAGATAAATAAATCAACTAATCATAACTCTTGCAACAAATTGAAACATATTGATTGCCCTATTTATGAATGGGTTCATATATCAGGGAGTATATTTTATACATAATGTTATACTTTCGGATAGACAATGTACATACAATGTATATAATACTCTCTGATTATTTTAATTACCTTCCAAATGTGGTGTGACTTATCAAGTAATTTTATGGTACCTTTTTTGTTTATATCCAGGTGTCATTTGAAAACAACGGATCCGATTACGCTACGAAAACACAGCTAAATTTCATACTATATATTTCGGAATCTGGCCGCATTTCATCGTTGAACCTTACAAATACATATCAGTAAATGCACCAAATTAACACTTATTTCTAATTCTTCCAACAAAAGATTAAATCTAGTAGTCGAAGATAAGGTTGAATAAAGAAATTTGGCCAGACTCGAAAATCGGTACCTTCGATCCCAAATGATAATCGACACCATTTGCTTTTAAGTTAGAAATTTTGCTGGCGAGTGACTAAATAGGCATTGAAACGCACATAATGTACTAAAAGTTTATTTATTCAGGAAGTTTTGAGTGACTTCATAACAAAAACCACCATTAGTTTGTATATTCTCATATCAAAACGAATGTCCAGTTAAACAAACTGTGTGTTACATCTTAAATCGTAATTAAAATTAATTTATCCTTACTTCCCGCCCATGCCGCTCATTAAGTTGCCTAAACCACCCAAACCGCCAGCGGCTCCAGCCTGCAACTGCCGCATCATGTTCTGCAGCCCAGACATGCCGCCCATTTGATGCAATATGCGCGGATCCATCATCTTGGCCATTTGCTGATTCAGTTTTGCCATTTGCACTTGATTGACGTTCTTGGCAGTGTCGCCACCCTTGAAGAGCCCCTTGATGCCTCCCATCTTCTTCACCACTGCGGCGAACTTGGAATACTGCGCGATCAGTTCCTTTACTTCGCGTTCTGAAATAAACGATTTGTGAAAAGTCGCACAAGCAGAATATATTTAAGATGTACAAACCTGTAACGCCTGCACCTTGAGCAACTCTCGTCACTCTCCCGGCCTGTTTGGAGAACAATTTCGCGCCGTCGCGATTGTCCAGCTCGTTGTCGCTCATGCTGTCCATAATCGTCATGAGCCGTTTCAAGCGCGCGACCGACTCCTGCTCGCTGCCCTTCGTCATAAAGTCTTGGCTGAATCCGGGAATCATGCCCATGATCTGCGAGAACGGGCCCATCTTCATGATGTTCTGGAACTGCTCGTACATGTCGCGCATCGTGAATTGACCGTGCTTGATTTTCTCCAGCAATTCCTCGTTGTCCTCCAGCTTCAGCTCGTTCACCTTATCGATGAGGCCTTCTATGTCGCCCATTCCGAGGAGCTTGCTCACAAACGGTTTAGTTTTGAACGGTTCGAGATCATCGATGTGTTCACCGGTACCGATGTATATGATAGGACTATTTGTCGCTGCAACGCTATGGAATATTTTTGTTCGTTTTGTTATTTTCTATTGATGGGGCATGCACAAAGGTGGCTGGGAATACTTACGCGCTGAGAGCACCACCGCCTTTTGCATGGCCGTCCAATTTTGTGATGATAACAGAACCAACGTCGACTTTGTCTTTGAAAGCTTTCGCTTGAGCTTCGCACGCTTGACCTATCGTCGCGTCCATGACGAATATAATGTTGTCTGGTCTCTATACAATACAGAACACTCATTAATATGTTTTAATTGAAACATTTGCACAAATAATTGTATTTTACCATACATATCGATTGAGAAAAACTGACATGTACAGTTAAGACGTTGACTGCGGTATCGAGAATCCGAACTCAATTTGCTCTGGGTGCCGTTTCTGCCGTTTGCCGCGCTAACATTTTCGAGCTCGTATCGAGTTCGTTCAACGTTCTCCCGAACCTCCTAACGGTTGAATCGGCACCCAGATCCAGTGCGTATGATGCCTGGTTGTCGACATCGCCGCAAGTAGGAAAAAGATCGGTGTTCCGCCCCGCAATCACAGTATTAATTTTATATCAGTTTATAAAATATAATCCCACACCAAACGTGTATAAGGATACAATGATTATACATTGTCAAATATAAATAAATCATAATTTACTTACAATGGCATTTGAAACAGCTAACATCTCCTCAAACAAAGAATCTTCCTGTTTGTGTCTTCCACTGGTGTCCACAATGATAATCTCAAAGCCTTCCTTCTTGAACATTTCCACGCCATCTTGTGCAATGACTACAGGATCAACTTCTGTATAACTAAAATGAGAAACAAATTAATAATAATTACATCTTGCACAAATCATATTATTATTTACCTTCCATAAAATGGAATTCTTGCTTTAGTGCAGTTTTGCTTAACTTGATCATAAGCACCAGCCCTGAATGTATCAGCACAAACCAGAGAAGACTTCCAGTTCTTCTTCAGATAGTGATAGGCCAACTTTGTGCAAGTTGTTGTTTTGCCTGAACCTTGCAGACCAACAAACATGATGACATTTGATTTGCCTTTGACTGGTTGAAATGGCTTCACACCAGGATCCACAAGCTAAAAGATTATAATAAATGTGTAAGTAGAATATCCCAGAAGTCTTCTTCAGGCGTGATGCATTTACCTTGACAAGTTCTTTGAACACTGCACTCTGAATCATTCTTCGCTTGTTCAGCCCCCCAGCCATCTCTTCGAAATCGATGACCGCGCGCACATTTTCGCGCAATTTCTTGACGAGGCGAATGTTAACGTCGGCTTCCAGAAGGGCCGCGCAGATCTCCTTAAGCATGCCATTGAGGACCTAGAAACACGCGTAAATACGAGCATTTACAATTGTTTAACCTAGAACAGCTGTGACAAACGATGCGTACCTCTTCATTGATAATCGTCGCCTTGCTGAGGGAGTGCAAGGCGGACGTAATTTTACGTCCCAAATCTGCTAAAACCATCTTGACGTTTTATTGCACTTTTAATCGGGTCGAAATGGCCTTATTCAATTAAAATATATCATAGTTGTTGGAACTTTCACTCCTCGTCGCAATTTATTTGACAACGTAACCAAAATATCATACGTGTACGCGTGCGCGATTCAAAACACGGGGAACTTGTTGGTAACTTGCATCTTCATTAGATGTCGCTGCTATATATTTTTAAAAGTTGCGAAAAGGATTAAAATATTTCTAAATGCTAGTGCCGAATATATAAATCATTATTTAATTGCAGTATCTTATGAACGTAATATTTTAAAGCAAACAAATATTGGTTAGCGTTTTTAGCTCTAAATGTTTTACAGGTTTAATAAGTTCAACGCCGTCACGGCCGCAACCAAAGTTGCACCAGCAACATAATAACCAAAGTTGATAATAACATACTTTTGTTTATAATATTTATTAAAACCTAAAATCTGTATAGCCGGTACAATAATACAATTAATGTTATATCAATTCAGTTTTGCAAAAGATAGCAAAGGAGTGCACTAAAGTGCTCAATTTGCATCATAAATATATGCAACCCAACTTACACAAGGTGAGACGTTACTCGAGAAAACATTTATTTTAATTATCTATATTAGTTTCTATTAATTAAAGCTGAATAAATAAAATTATACGCTTTCATACGAATTAAAACAAGTCCTACATATAACTTTTAAGTCCATGCGAGTTCACACAAAATGTTAGGTTATGTGAAAACAAACCTCTAAAAGTAGATGCAACGCTTCAAAATGTTGAAAATTACCAAGTTTCTCCTAAAAAACTCAACAAATTCAACTTCGACAAAATGTTACTCAATAGCAGCAGTCGCCGAGAAGAAGATCGACATTTTCCGAACACACGAGTCGAACCCATTGAATCACAATGATTCGCAAAATGCACAATTCTACAAAATTGATCCTGAAATACGAAAGCATCTCTTCCAACATGGAGGTATCCCGAAATCATTTGCTATTCAAACGAAAACGTTTGTCGAAACGTGTCTCATGATCAGAGAACCTGCTTTAGATGTCATCAATTGTATGTCTAAGATTGATTATGACAAAGCACCAGTGAAATTCGTTTTGTATGGTGATAAAGGAGTTGGTAAATCATTATCGCTTGCACATCTAATTCATTATGCCTATGAAAGCGGTCACTTCATTGTGCATGTGCCTTGGGTAGGACAATGGATGAGATCATGCAAGGAATACAGCAATTCTGAAATGAGGGAAGGTTTTGTTGACTTGAACATTGATGGTGCTGCTTGGTTGCAACACATTAAAGCACAGAATGCTCACCTTCTCAGCAAACCAGAGTTTGTTATTTCACAGACTTATGAATGGAACAAGAGAGAGTCTACTGAGAAGGGGGCACCGTTAATTGAGCTAATTGATCATGGCATTAACAGGATAAAATATGCTTGTGCAACAATCACAGCTCTAGCTGAAGAAATCAAACTTCTCAGCAGGAATGGTGTGTGTAAAACATTTGTTGCCATTGATGGATACAATGCATTCTTTTATCCCAAACCAAAGGTTTTTACTGAGAAGAAGGAAAGAGTTGCGCCCTCAAATATCACAATCACTGAAGGATTTGTGAATCTGACTAAAAGTGATTGGAAGAATGCTGTGTGTGTTTTGACTGTTGATGAAATTGCTATTGCCAAGGAAGATCACACTTCCTGCTTACCAAGGTATAGCTCAACCACTGCTAAATATTGCCCCTAATTTAATAATAAAATAAATATGATTTGTTTCAGATATTTGTTGGGAAAAGAAGGTTTTGAACATTTAGATCCATTTATTCCAATCAGGGTCAATTCATACAATCCAAAGGAGTTTGTAAGTTGCATGGAATACTACAGAGAAAGGAAATGGGTTCAGCCTTTGCCAGGAATGGATGAAGAGTTGGCTTTCTTGAGTGGTTCAAATCCCTATAAATTAATGCATTTGTGTGCGCCATTGTAGAATAATTATGGTTAATTATAGAATTAAATAAACATTTGTAAATTATATACATATTTACTTATTACAGTCTTGTCATTTTATGTTAACCCATTGCTCCCCGGGATAATTCCACCAATTATTGTTAATAACTCTTGTGTTTAGACATAGGAATAGTTGTGGAGTCGGTTTCTATGAAAATTCCAAATTTCGTAAGGTAACCCTTTCGGTACGGATTTTATTTGAACGCCGATAGAAATTGGGCAAGTCTAACTCGTCAAACGTACCGTGTTAAAATTCACAAACTTCTGGTTTCCAATCCTCAAATGAGGACAGGGGTTAAGCGAATGGATTAAAATACATATTGTCCGATTGGCCAAATCTCAAACGACCATCTGTCCAACAACAGGATAATAAATATATAATAATCATACTTATTTTCATTACATTATTAGACATAAGAATGAGTTTATTTTTGAAACGTTCAGTTGATCATTATATTTCTCTAATGTAAAATGTGTAATAATTACGCGCGGCCAAAAAAAAACAATATTTTTATTAATTTACCAATAATTTGATTTACAATTAATTTTATGCCATTAAGTCTGGCGATCGCGAGATATTACTACAACTCAACCCGCAGACTTTTAGTTCGGCTTCGTACATTCTAAGAAGCTACGCAAAACACGCTCACTTGTTTTGAACACATAACATTGACTCAAAAAGCCAATAAACACTATGCCACATTGTAAATTACTTACATTCTTACATTCAGAAAAATACGATATTTATTGAATATTTTTATATACAAGATTAAATGGAATATTGTACCTTTACTAATGCAATTGACAGAGGCAGAATCGGATTTTGCAATTGTTGAGTTTGTAGAACAAAAGTGGCTCTGAATATTTCTCATGTCTTGTGGCGCAGTCCCTAGGGCCACTGGCTCTTCAGGTCTTAATACACACGCCTTCCATCTTTTGAAAATGCCACATTTGAACATATGTTTTTAATTATTATAAAATATTTCAGACCTTAGACATATTAATGCATCTCCATGCAACAAATTTTGTAAAAAAAGAAAACAACATCTGTATCGCTATAATCGCCAAGCACAACTTTCAGCACAATATTAGCGCCCTTATCCTGGTTATTATTTTTCAAGCAAACAAATGAATCATAATTAACTAGGGCATTATGTGAAATAATGTAAAATGTTTTGCTACCTTGCTATTTAACTTTTGTTAACACAAAGGTAATTTAGATGTGCTCCGTATTATATTCCCGAAACTCCTTTTGAACGGATAATATTGACTCTAGAAGTGCAATTGTAATTTACATACTAACACAAAAATACGATATTGATTAATAATGAAATTTACAGGAGCAGAGGCAGATTTTTCAATTGTTGAATTTATAGAAGAAAAGTGGATCCGAATATTTCTCGTCCTGCGGCGCAGTCCAAAAGTAGTAGCGAGTGGCCCTAATGCCTTCATTTGGGCCACTCACTCTGGAAATACCCCATTTTAGAGTTAAGTTTTAAATCATTACAAAATATTTCAGAGCGTTAAAACTAAAGCATCACTATGACAAAACGAAGACAAATAATATCCATACCCCGCGCGGGTTGGTCATTTATCACTATCAGTTTGTATCGCTGTAATCGCCAGGTTTCAACTTTCAGCACGATAACAGCACCCGTTGCTGGTCATTCTTTTTTCAATTGTTAACAGATCAAAATGACCTGGGAGTTATGTGAAGAAATGTTTTGTAAATTGTTTTGCTGTCTCACTATTTAACTCCGGTCAATATAAAGGTAATTTGTTTGTTCCACGCAGTAAAATGACAATTATTCATACTCGGGCAAAAGAGCGACCCCGAATCGGAAGGCGCATTTCAACTCGTAAAATATTGCCTCAATTATTAAGCTTAGTAATGACCACTTTATTTCGAGACACACCCAATTTATGCATGTATTACAAATTACAAAATGTAAGAACAAATTAACATAACAACCAATAAGATAACATTAAAAACGCCTTGCTGAGAAACAAGAAATTGAAGATTACATTACATAGATTAAACCTAGAGCCAAACAAATTATTGATTTTTATTTGGAAATAAATGCATAGCCGCATTTACCTTGATTTGATATTGTATAGATGTTGCTCATTGATACTTTAGTGTTACAATATTAATAAGTTAGGAGCTCCCGAACAGGAAAGATTGAAATGGTTGCAATGCTTAAGCTGTTCTTAAAATGATGTGAACGCCGGAGTCGGTGAACACCGGCTCACTCATGTCGCCGACTTTTAACGCGAAAGTCGCATCTTCAAAAGGTTTCTGCATGGCGCCGCGAGCGAAGGGACCAAGGTCTCCCCCTCGTTTTGCAGAGGAACAGTCCGAGTATTTTGATGCTAACTCAGCAAATTGTGCTTTACCAGAAGTGATTTGTTCTCTGTAATCTATAAAACACATATAGAATTCATGAAAATGTGTCAGAGCATTAACTTATCAACATACTTTTGACCATCTCATGGGCCTCTTCCTTAGTTCTTGTGATGTTTTCCTCACGCCATGAAGAAGGCCTCCTGGAATCTCTGTGCTTGACTAATAAATGAGACGCTTGGACTTTCTCTGGGCCTGTGTTTGGTTCAGCAGGCTTATCTGGGGGATCCCATTGTGATTCTTTACTGTAAATGTTTAGGTAATAATGTTGACCTATAAATGAACAAAATTGACATGATAAAATTGTTACTTTATCAGAAAAACATCGAGTTCACAAAGCAAATACAAGTTGAAGCACTTGATACAATGCTAGTGACTATAACCTCAAAATATCAAGCAGAAATAGCGTTTTTCGATCAAAATAAATAATTACTACACGATTGCCAGGAAGTAAATTAATTGAATACAAATTATTAACAATTTATTATTGTTTTTAGTACCTGTAGAACGGCTAAGCCGCTTTTCCCAGCCGGCAGGCAGTTGCTCGTCCGCCATTTTATGCCGCAAAATTCATTGACATTCCAATGACTTTGACATACACTTCAGAAAAATTTAATTGTGCACATTATGAAAATACAAAACCAAATAATAACTTTTTTATTTTAAATAATATTTAAACAATTATGCAAACATTATTGTCTGTAAATGACGCAGGATTACTTTAATTCAATTCAAATTAGAAACGCAAAAATGCATTCGGTAATGTTCGTATAAAAATGCCCACTTCCGATTGGCTCGCCAAGGAGCGCATCGTCAGAATCGCTTCCGAGGACACCCGAACGCGCATTGCAGTTTCATACGCTCGCGTCAGCTGGGCGGTGACAGTTCGATTTTACCTTTTTCTGGGCTCCGTGCGCGCACGCACACGCACGCAGGCGAGCGAGTTTACAACGGGACGCGCGCGCTGTTAGATCGCCCGAGCGCCGCGAGACCGAAGACACGTCGCGTCCGAGTAACAGCACCTAGCACACGGTGCGCGTCGCCGCTTTATTTATTCCTGCCCTCGATCCTGACACCTTGCGACGTTCGGGATCGCGCCGTCTCGTTCGCGAGTTTATCCGCCGAAGTGCGACAAACTAAAATAACGAACAGTTGCCGATAAGTGCGTGCTCCTGCGACAAACGACAACAAAACAGGTTGGCGAATTTGTAAACACACCTGCATGCGCTGGAACAATATCGTTTGACGAAGTATGTTTGTCGGTTGAGAGCGAGTGAAGGAGTGCAAGAGTGCAACAATAACGGTGCTTTATTGCTTTGGGCGCTTGGACTTAACGTGCGAGCGAGAATTGTTTGTGCACTACGTGGATTGATTCCGAGAGTTGTTTCCGTTTCGTGGGGGTGTCTTATTTACGATTATTATAAACAAATCGAGTTGAGATAACGCCGCAGCGCACGCAGGCGGCTGCGTTCTCGATAAGGTAATAACCGACGCAGGCTGATTGAGAACTGCATGTTTACCTTCGCTTCTGTGGGCACCGCGCTATGATTGTATTTTCACAACTTCACGACATAACAATCGGAGTACGATATTTATTTATTTGTCCGTGGCGGTGTTAAATAACATTCGGGAGCATTTGGCTTCCTAAACTCCTCGAAATTTTGCGCCGGCTTGAGGTATTTACGCAATGTTTATAATATGCCGACGGCGCACGCCGCGTTGCATTTGTTTTAATATTTGTAATAGCCAAACAGCGATCGTTGAAAACGGCGTCGGTGGCAAATGTTTTAACCCGCGCGTTGCGAAATTCGCTCGATTGTCGGTGAGGTCGACGCCGACGCCGACGGTGGAAATTCTGCTTGAAATCGCTCAAATTGTTTAGGTAATTGTTTAAGCAGTTATTCGGCGAGACTAATGTGAGCGCGAGTAACGGTGCCAGAAGTGAAGATCGGCAATATTAACTACCGTCATTTACATTTTCTTTTCATACCTTAGGACACCATAAAACCATTACCGCGATTATCAGATGGCGCACGCGGTTGGAATAATAATGCAGGCCGAGATTTGGTGCGAGTTACCTGTCGTCACAAGACGCGTGGTTCTTTCCGTGAAGCTTTATTCCTAGCGGCGCCGACGACAATTGCGACCGCCTGTCTATTTTACCGAAAGATTACTCACCTAAATAAGCGCATGCCACAACACCTCGCCTCAATTTGACCACGGGCGGCAACGGCGAGAATCTTCGTGGCAAATCGGTGACTCACGTTGTTATGTCAATAAAAACAATTCACGTTTTTCGTCTTTACTAATTTCGGGTTTAGTTTTGCTTGTAGGTTGTTTATTTACATTATTATCGGAGGCGAGATTGTTCCAGGAAGATTGACACGATTACATTTATCTAATCAACTTTGAATATGATGAAATCAACCAGTGATTCATTGCGCATTTTCGACGTTTATGTTTGTTGAAATTATTGATTAGTTTTATGTGGTTATAATGATTCAGAACAGGAATTACTTATATATGTAAGACAAATTATGCATAATATCAATTTATCGATTATCGACAGAATTTCTTTTAAAATAAGATCGCCTGTTTATATAGTGGATGCCGCTTATTCACTGGTTATAAGGAACAACCTGTTTCATGGCACAAATCTGGCGGGACAGAACGAATGCGATACTTTGCAGAGAAAAACGTTAATATAAATGGGACAAGTACTCGTGTATTTTGGGTTATAAGGTAAAATTGTGTGAGGTTTGAGAATTTGTTTTGCCCATAACTCGGGTAACAATTGATTGGTTGGAATGAAAAAAAAAATATGGGAGTAAAACAATTTAGCTTTCGACTGGCATTTTTAATATTTTGGAGGTGCGCGTGGGCACATTTTCATTGCATCTTATTTCGGAAATAGTGTATAACTTGGGCTATGCCAACGTGTCTCTTATAAGCGGCATCTACTTTATTTCTGGCGATAGGATGTTTCCTAGAATTGCAAATTTTGTGGACATGTTTAGCAATGATCAGAATCATTTGCATTATGCATTTCAATTAATGCTTATTCTTTGAAGTATTAATATCAATTTATCGATTCAAATGCAATTTTCTTTTAAAACAATTCCAATATGGAATCAATTAGTTAAAATTCCAGAAAAACGCGAGTTGTTTGCATAATTTTAAAAGATTTAACGTCTTCTAACCAAAATCTGACAGAATAGACGTTTGTGGACATATTGGATATATTTAGGTTAATTAATTGTTTTGAGGATTTTTGTTAAATCTTACATATTCCTTACGCACTGATTATAATCGGTAGGATAGTAATTGGGCGAGTTATTAATTAAAATTTAACATATGTTAATAAAATTTCATAAATTAAAAGAAACATGTCATAATCAACATATTCGTGCTTTACCTTCTACCTTTGTATCTAGTACCAAATTTTTTTAACTTTTAACTTTTTAACATTTTTAACAATATCAAGCAGAAAACAATTTTCATCATTCACGATTTAGGCGTAAAATTACTCTTAACCTTTATTACAATGGAATTTTCCATAACTCCTCGGCCTACTTCACATATTCATAACGATTAAAGTCTAATGTAATCCCACAAAATCATTAATCGCTAATCAGTCAAATCCGCCGTAAACAAATCTAGATGGTGGATATTGATTGCGACATCTAATGTCGATTCATGTGTTACACTTTGTGCATTTATGTGCTAGGTTAATGATAACGTTCGTTTCGATATCGTCGCACAGTCACATTTCGCCGCCAATCACACTCGATTCATAATTAATTAGAGAAACACTCATCCATTCACCGCAAGTATGCAAACCGGCATCGATGATTTCATAAAATTGTGTTTATTTTTACTCGCCGCTTCTGCGCATAGCATTAGCGCCGACATGGATAACGGTGCGTGTGCGTTTCATATATCTGCCAATTAGTTACGTTTGATGAGCATTGCAATCTAGTTTGTGTGTCGTCACTGTAAGCGATATAACATTGCACTCGTGCCGGTAACGCATATAATTCGATACGATCGAAAATCGAATAAAACGTTACGAAAAAGTTGAAGTTTATTGACGCGCACTTGCCCAATGTGAAAAACAACGCGACGTAAACAGTGATTATTTATTAAAAACGTTACATTAGAAGCACCCCGGCTTCGTGTTGGTGTCGGCGAGAGTCACCTTGAATCGGATTTTGACAACAATAGCGAAATATTTTAACAATTTTATCAATGCGTGACTTGTTCTAGCTGCCATTGTAATTTGTTGTGTTTACGAACTCGCGTTGCGCTACGTGATTTTCGTAAATTTTGTGTATTCCGCGCAAAATCGACGACGCCGTTGACGATTGTTCATTTCAATCGAACGTTATATCATCACGTTCGAGGCGACATCCCGGCATCCGATCGTTATGTGGGCTTTAGCGAAGGTCGTCGGACAATTATTGTTGCTTCCCCACGCGCCAACAGCAGGCACCCTTTTGTAAATCGGGATGGGGTCCATACAGACACGCATTGAATTCGGCGCAGTCGTTTCACCCTCGTAATTCAACTCACAATCAGTTCGCCAACCATACAGAGTGAGGCTTTGTGCGAAACTAACTCGTACGTATCGCTACCGAAATCGCCGAATTTCGTGACTCGTATTTGTCTTGTAATTTCTATGGTGCGCTTTATGCGCTAGGTAATGTGATGTAATTGCTTGTTTACGTCTCTCGGCGTCTCCTGATGATCTGGCATTAGTGTTTATTGTCGGTTTTCATCGACACCTTGTAAGATTTTTTTTATTTTGCTGCAATTGCAGCGTCTCGTTCGTGTCCAGCTTAATCCCCTGGGATGGGGACGCGGCGGCTGTGACGTTGTGAGATGGCGCGCGTGGCGTGTCGCATGAATGCCCTCTACAATGAGGTCTAATCCTCCTTCTAGCACTCTTGACATGTTTGCTTTTCTTTGCGTTATGCGTTACATCTTTTCGTTCTCGATTCGTTTGCCATTCAAAGAAAGTGTGGGTTCCGGTTGTGAGGTTAGAGAATTCATTTTGCCCACAATTCGTCTAACAATTAATCGATTACTGTGAAACAAAGACGGGAGTAATCAGCAACAATTTATCTTTCGATTGGTATAAAAATATTGGCAGATTTCAATTTTGGCGGTGCGCATAATCGACTGTTAGGATTTCCGCGACACGACTTGAGCGAACGGATGCAGCGAATACTTTCAAGGTCATAAAGCGCAGTTCACGTTTGCGTTCGGTTGGGATGTACGTTTGGGTTTTCGGTTGTAGTGTATAAATTCGTGTTCCTTATAAGCAGCATCTGCTGAATTTAATTTTGTCATTTTGTCATATTGAGGGGTACAAAATGTGCGGGTGCCTGGAATTACATCAAATTATTTCCGTCACATGAAAGATTATTCATATTATTCATAAAATAAGAGCAAATCGCACAAGTGATTAATAAATCAATGTTAGGCCCCTGACGTTTCGTTCCTTCCCATCATGCTGCACGTGCCTCTGATGTCTGATAACGCGATTTATCATCCGTGCAAGAAGGAACGTCGTCCTAATCTCAATCTCAAAGTGTTTCCCGACATTATTTATCATTTGCTACGTTTGCTACGATTGCAACGCGCATAGACACTTCACTGATAAATTACGATCAGTTACCTACAACGCAGAAACGTATTAACTTACTTATAGACAATGAAATATTTGAGATAACGCATTGCTGGTTGGTGCAACGTAAGTAATGGAAAATTGCACAGCCATTGTAGGAAAAATTCTTTATCTTCTATTATTACTGTCAAAACGCGTAATTTTTTTTATCGTGTTTTGTTACTGTGTAAGAGTTTTCAAGCGGAGTTATTTTTATGATTGTTTTATTGTTATTTATTTTCTTTTAACGCTAAATTGCGATGTTTATAAGTTGGGCCCGAATGTATAGCACGCGTTTGGAGGTGCGGAATGCACATAAAACTAAAATTATTTTCAGTGACTGAAACGTCGTGCGCACCGGCGCGCCGGTTATTTGAAAATAGGAAATGTTCTTCATTGAGTTCTAGGTTAACGTATTGAATTTATTTATTTATTGCTTTGATTTGAAGTCGTTTCAAAACGCCGCAATAAATGCTCCAATCGTTCGAACATTTTCAAGGGAGACAGCAACGGTCACTGCTACATGTTTGATTGTGCCTGCGTACCTGCGAACGAGACAAACGTACGCTGTACGTTCGAAAAGTGCGTCAATATTTATGAAAATAAGTAGGCCGTGAATTCATGTGAAAGCGGAATCGACGTGTGTCTGCGGACTAGGCTACCGCTCGGCGTTAGGAGCGCTGGAAGTCATGGGCCTCGCACGAGAGTGCGTTCAACTTTTGCCGAATTCAATCTACGAGTCTATCACAGTGTTTGACACGGATTTCGCTTCATTATAGAGATATCGAGGTGTGTGGCGTGGAGATAGTGTTCGCAAATGGTAACACACCTCGTTAGCGAAAATTGGCAGAATCGAGTGCGTCCAGCGCCATCTAGATTTCATTAAATTTGAAAGTATTGTCGAATTTTGACAATGTTATTACTTTCAAGGTACATTAATGGGCAATTAGGGAAAGAATATTAACAATATATTAGAAGAATTGTTGGAAGTGAATAAGTTCCCACCGTTTTATACAGATGGTGCTATAATTTTTTTTTTGTGCGTATAATTCAGGATGATGACGCATCTATATTGAAGTTTTATTACCTATGTTTAGAATCAGTGCGTGTCTTTTCATTAGCCCACAAAGAAAATTTTTTATAGTAAAAAAGTTGTCATATTTGAGTCAAAAAGCAGTTTTTGTGATGAATATTATTGCACGTTTTAATAAAAATAAATCTACTGTTGAAGCACACAGAATTCTTGTAGAGATTAGTTTAACCGATTTAAAACTGGCGATTTTGTGCAAGATAGAGAAAGCAGTGGTGTACCAAAAAAGTTCCAAAATGAAAATTCGGATACATTATTAGCTCAAGATGCATTTCAGATGTTGCAAAATCGCTCGGCCGCATATCGCGTCACTGGTCAAAATATATCTGAAAATGCTGAAATAGTCACTCCAGACATTGCGCCTTCTGATTATTATTTCTTTTGATCGATGGCTAATGATCTAGCTGAGCAGCACGTCACTGCGTAGGAAGAAACGAAAACATTGATCGATTCGTGGATACCCACAAAAGGGTACTTTTATCGACGTGGAATTCAAATGCTGCCAGAAAGATGGTCAATATTTTAATTGACTTTTTCTTAAATTATTTTTTAATATAAAGGATTTATTTTCATCAGAACGGCGAGAACTTATTCACACACCTAATAAAATAACATGTTTATATTCTATTGGAAGGCATAAATTACGGTTTGAAACATTTGGCGTCACCTGTGGTTGTTTTACTGTGTAATAATCAAATAAGATTTGATGTAACTAAGGTATATTAAAAACATAAAAGACCATAGACGATAAGAACATTACAATAAACTTTCTCAAATGATCTTAGCATGTTTCTACGCATTGGCACCACTGATTTCTGTTTAATTTGTTAGAAGGAGCTGCTAAATATCCACGTCCGATGTCTGGCCGGGTTTGCGCTAATGAGATTGCATTGTTTCTTGAGTTACGAGCGTAACGGGTCGTCTACCGCAAATCAGATTCTGTTTCGCAAACTCGCGTGATTAATTTCGCACGCGTTGCGAAACGCCGCAACAACGCGGGCATTTTTCACGACGCACCCTCGTCGGCACGACGCAGAAACCGGAAAACTCGCGCCTCACGTCCTCTAATACGACCCGAGCAACCGAAAACGTAGCACACTGCCGTTCGGAAATTTCAAATGCGGCGTAAAATGTTTAATGGTACCTAAAATCTTGTTGATTCCGACGAAACGGTCCTTTCCCCAAACAGGACTAACCGTAAAATTTGTTTACGGGCTTTTCATCGCCGGGATTCGAAGACCTTTGCAAGAAATAGGTCTCATTTGATGCGTCGGTTGGGATGAATTTTAAATTTTCACGAAATCATTGTTTGCTTTCGTATTCGGTCACAATCCGAACGAAAGAGAATGAAAACGGTGGAAAATACCTTTCGTGCTTCGTGATTACGTTGCAGAGTACTCTCCGTCATAATAAAGTCATGTTTTTTCAATAATTATTTGAATACGCATTGTTGAGGCGTCATTATTGTTTTTATTGTCTCCGCTTGTTTTCGCCAGGGCCGTGCAAGTGATGATGATACAATCTATGATTCTATCTTTGAATCATCGCGCGCTGGCGCTTCGGTGTCTGGCGTTTTCTCTGTAACCTTAAATTGAGTTACAGTCATGCCATGATTCGTGATGCTGCCGGAGGACTCTGTTCTCTGCGCGCAGCCACGTTTTTGCGGTTTAAAATAAAATCTCTTGACTCACTCGCCTCCATTCATACAAAGTGAAAGTTTTATTTTGTTCAATGCCATCGGAAGGTAGAGTAGACGTTCATGTCGATGCGATTTTCGTTTAATGCGCGGAATGTGGCGAGCGTAAAGTCACAGTTCACGCAACAATTTCGCAGATTTTTCTCTCTCCTCGACCGGTCTTAATTGAGGTGAAAATAATTAACTCGCGGCGTTGTGTTACTTAACGCTTTGATGTAGTTATTTTCTAGAGGTCGGCGTACTTTACGCTAGACTTGGTGTAATTGATGATATCGCATCGTCTCCCTGGGTGTACGCACATAGATAATGCACATTTGAAGACCCTGATGATGCAGAGGCAGAACGTAGGTACTTATTCTATTTTTAAATGCCACGCGTTCATTACGGACGCTCGTATTCAAAATTCCATCAACGCCCCTCGAAATTATTAAATTCTAATCATCGCATTAGTACGCGTTGGCGCTGCGTTGTAATTTGATCAACGCGTACTGGACTGTTTTTGAAGTGGTGCGGTGGTGTGGAGATGAGTCGGATGCTCTGCGCTTCATAATTGATTATGGAATAATTTGGATTTGAGAGTAATACATGTATATTTTATTTATACATGCATTTATGAATATATCGGCCTTATTATAATTTATCGACGTCTTAAAAGCATTATTATTATTTAACATTGTTATTATTTGCTGGTGTCAATCTATCAATGCGAAATTGAATTTTGAACTTTGAATTTACGAATTTACTGAATACATAAAATGTGTATACTTTAATTATGTTAAAAATTTAATCATTTGCTAGAGGTTAGCCCTTCACTCATCCCAAAATAACCTAGAGGCTATTCCAAGAAAATCTAAAAAAAAAAACAATTTTACTGTATTTTCTAAAAGAAAAATTTAATTTAATTTAATTGTTATGATTGATGAAAATAAGAAAACAGACATCAGACAATTCGTTTGGAAAGATAACAGAAGAAAGAGGCTTTAGCTACAGAAAAATTCATGTTCGAGATCTTACGTCTTTCATATAAAATCAAAAATACTCTGTTTAGGTTACACTTTTTAGGGATTTGGGTACGCTACAACCAATCTCTTCTACAATTTAAAATTATTTTCCGAAACATTAATTTTGAGAAAGGAATGGGTCAAGGTCGTAAATGTAACAAATTATGACCCGCCAATTTAAAATTCAATTTGGGAATTTGTACAACACAGTGTTTGGGTGCGTGGTTTTCAGAATTTTTGGTTTTAAATATGACGCATTTAAACTACTGCCCTTGAATATTATCTATAGTTATTTTGTTAATTAAAATATCTACTTTTAACTCCCTAAATTTTAATATTTTCATTGCCATTAACTAAAATCAACTAATTATGCATCCGGCATTAGGTACAATCGTATGTAGGTCAAGTCAAGTTCACTATTATATCAACAAGAATAAGTATTCAATGAACTTGACTCATATTTTCAGAGCAACTAGTAAACACAGTCGGTCGCAATTACACGTCGATTCTATGATCGATTGCAGCTAAATAATTCAATTGTTGGAAACTATGGGCATTCTACAAAGAATGTTATTATTTGCTTCGTTCAATCTACCGTTCTCCCCCACAAGGGGTACCACAATCAAACAAGGAATTTGTCTTTCTGTGTTTATTTCTTCTGTGTTTTTTACCAATTGCTTATCGACATTCAGGCCATTCGATATATGTACGTATAAGTAGGTAGGTTATAGGTACAATTATGGCGAGTAGGTACTTTTGTCATTTTTATCACTCATGACACACATTTTACTTATGCACACCTTCTAGTCTGGTAAAATGTGTCACAGCGTGAACTTGCACACATGAAATGATCTATTCCTATTAGCCATACATTATTTGTGTGAATAAGTTCACATAATTCCATTACAATGTGTGTGCTAATATAGCAAATTGAATAATACAGTTTGTCAATGTTTGTCGAGGGTATGTACTCAACGCGGTATAAATAATTCACCTAATGAATTATATACCGCATTAATTTGCAAAATATTTACCAAAGTAAATATTTATTATGCGTTGCGGGCATGTGTTTATAAACACGATTTCAAAATGTTGTTAATATTTTTTTTGCCAAAATCAAAGTTTCGTGAGAGATTTTTTTGTTGACGTTGCTCGAGGCAAACACGCCTGAAAGCGAATGTGTCAATTTGTTTGGAGAGGAATAAATCGTTGGAAAGTGAACTGTGTAGATATAAATGCGAAAGCAATATGAGTTGGTATGCCTACACGTGTTTGAAGTGAAAACATTCCGGCGATTGTACAATGCACGGAGTGAGTGGGTTTATCTACGAATGCATGCGAAAATGCACGCTGATATCGGGCGATGAAAATATGCCAAGCGATTTTCCATTTATTTTTGGATGGATGTACACGACTGGAACGCAAATGGCGGTTTGGTTTAAATAATAATTATTGACTTGTTTCCTATAAATAGTTTTTAGCCACTATAACAGTGGAAGTTTTTTTTTTGTACTAATTACTGTAGATTGACATTTGGAAGAACATATGATAGCTTTTGTAGATAGAGGATGCACATTAAACTTTTTCTATTTTATACTTGGATCAAAATTTAAATTTGAACATTTTTAACATTTCAATATGTCAACCAAACATGTTATAGTTTATTTCAGTGAAATTGTGCCATGAATATATGTGCCGCGTGGGTTGAGTAGGACTCCCGAAAACAATACGCCACTGTTAGAAATTTCACTCGCTTTGCGTATTCAAATTTCGAATTGTTTCCTGTTTCGAGTTATATTGTTCTTCCGGCGTCGGCATTCATCTTGGCTTTCGGCCCTCTACATGCCAAATATGACGCGTGCTCGTTCATTGTCGGCATAGTTACGAAACTTTGCACACTCGAGCGAAATTGAATAATTTTCTACTAATATGACTAGAATATTATATAATTACATATAAAGTATAAATTGATATGCGGAGTTTAATCTTCACGAATCGAGATCGTCATTGTTGGAGATGCCGTCGAGCGAAGTTGGGAGTCAAGTGATACTAGGCGAGCATGGAAACTTGGCAATCTCGCGCGGTGACACCGTACATGCCATCTAATTAACGTAATTATTAAACAACCACGGCGGCGGGCTTTGCGCCTACCTACTTGCTCATGCTTTCGGCGTCTGGCTGCCATTGTTTGACACAGGCCGGCGGTGTTATTTAGCACAAGCCCACTTGAATGACGTAGGTCGCACAGATGAGATGTGATGAAACCAAAGATGATTACCTAGAAACTTCGTGGTGGTGAAAAGTTTTGGCGGGAAAGTGTTAAGAGGAAAACAGGTGGCTGAGTAATTAAACAAATGAAATTATTAAAGCCATTAAATTATTATTTACACATGATATTTTATTTGATTTATAAGATTGGCACCATCTAGTGGAGTAGCGAATTACCTTCGTTCATACAAATATACTATGTGTTTAGGTGGTAGTGGGACATTGAAGCCTAAAGCCTAAAATTCGATGTTTTCACTATCGGGTAAAAAAATATCTATGATTACTAAAAGATCGGTGATGAATATCGACATGCACTCACGCAGTAGGATTGGTCTGTGAAGGGTGGCACACAAAGGCGAGAAGGCTTAACGATGCGAACCTATTTCTATACAACAATCTAGGCAACAGTTGACTAGGTTTACTGTTTTACAAGATATTGATGTTTTAAGGCTGCAACATCGATAGTCCCAAAAAACATCGGTTTAGTATATTAGTCTAGTGAGCAATGGTCACATTCGTATAACTAAAATATTCTGAGCTTGTCTGTAAGTTTGGTTGCCAGTGTAGCTGAAATCAAGTGAGTGTGACTGAGATGGATGTAGTATGCGCATGCGTACGAGCGAAGCAACACATGCGCACAAAGTGACAACGGAAAAAATTAAATTTTACCTGAAGCACTGACAACACTTATTGATGAGATGCATTCCATTTCCATTCCATATATTTCTTTATGTTCTTCCATGATAATCAATACCTAATTGCTCGACCTTACGATTTGTTACGCCTACCTGCCATTACAAGCGCGTAAATTAGGTTAGTGTTATAACCAAGTTCATACAGGCAGGTCTTTGTAAATTACGTCTAGCTTATAAAATATAGCTCAAAGTGCGATGTGAACCATCTCATCCTGAGTCCTGAGTGAATTTCCCGTCTCGGCGCACGCACTCTGCGCGTATTTTACACGTATTTTACGACGTGGACGCTCATCGTTCACCTCCGTGTTCCACCTTTCGCCAGTGGTTTACGCTGCGTAACATAATTTAATAAAACGCAACACGCGATACGTAACCTGGTCGCGACCCACCCTTCGGCGTTAACTCCACTCAATGCCGCGTTAATAAGCGGCGGCCTTTCGTAATTAAAACCAGATAGTGTGGGCCGCAGGTATTACGTGGTGCAAGCTACAAGCTACAGGTTACACCCTAAATTGGGCGTGTGATGGTGCTATGTGTTGCGCCCTATGCATATAAATTGGGTTTGGCCTAATTAAATATGATGGGTTATAGGTATCATGACGAGGAATCACATACCGGGAATTTCCGGAATAACTATGACCTAGGTGAGACTCTATAAGCAATCTATAGTTTTTCATGGATGTGTCACAGGGCGGGCTGTCAAAAGGCCGAAAATAGAAATAGAAAGTAGGTTGCAGTATGGGTGGCAGTGATGTAGAGAATTTGCATCTGGGGCGAACTGTAGTAATCATTGGAGGCAGTTTTAATTAAGCAATTTATAGATGAGACAGACGTGACCTATCACATCAATGGTTGACCCAGATTTACAGTTAATTTGATTAATTTGTTACTATTTTCGGTATGCGAGGAAGTATCTGGGGCAAAAATTAATAAAAGCAAAAGCTTTAGAATGATGAATGATTATTCTTGGCAATGAATAACAAGAATTTCGTGAATTATTCACAAATGCCACAAAATCACAACAAATTGAAATATTTAGAGAATAAATACTTAAACTGCGTTTTGATATTTGCATGCAATATTTTTCTTTTGTAAAATACCCCAAAGTCCAACTTTGGGAGAGATTCCCGCATAGTTAATAGTTTACTCAATAGTTTGGAAAATATTTCGTAGATGTCAAAGAATGGAATTCCTACGTCAATGGAAGAAAAATACCATGGCAATATTTCTTTTCGCAAAAAAACTATTTGATGAAATCCATCCGCAGATGTACTCGTGGGCCAAACCCCGATTTCAATTTCTTAACACAGGCCCGGAAAAATTCACGCATAAATCACTTTCCTTCTCCGCGCGCCTTCCGCCACGTCGATAAATTCGACGCATTAGTATTTTCTCTCGCCGATCGCGCGCGTTTCGTGCAGCGTGGCAAATCGATCGAAAATCCGCTTAAATTTTTTCGCAATACTCGTCGGGCGTGATTTACGTTTTTCACTTTTCCGTTTCGTCTCGCTGCGCCGCATATTGCTATACGTTCATTTTTCCAGCAGCGGCACTCCTGGATCGCCGGTTTAGGTTAAATGCGAGTTCATAAATCACGTCGCCAGCTAGTTGATCCCTTTTTATACGCACGTTGACATGATTTCCATAAATATCGGAATTTTAACTTTTTATGGAGACGCTTAACGCAAACGCTCGAAATTTCGCCCGAGTGGCTATGAATTTCGTTTGCATTTTGAATTATTTATTTTTGAATTAAAAAAAAAATATAATGAGAAAAATCATATTAGGCGGATGTAAATATTTATGAAAATTTAGTCTGGCATCATAACGCCATGTGTGCGAAACGCACATTCAGGCAACAACATCATTAAAATATGCGTTGTTACACATAGCACGGAATTATGGTTCAATTAGCACGCGGTGGCTCTTTTTATTTGCACGTCTGCGTGAATTCATTAACTTGCACTTTGTTGGTTTTACATACGCACACCAACTGTGGTCTCAATGGCAGGGAAGCTCTGCGCCCATAAATTTACCGGTAAAACGCCACTGACATTAAAATCTGCAACTATAGTGGAAACGATCAGATAACATACTTTCCCAACATATATTCTCTTTGTAATTAGTAAAGTAAAAGGATTTATAAGGAGTCTGTTGACATTGTGACGATACATTGTCTAGTAACGTTGATCATTCAAAATTATTGTGCAAACAAGAAAGGCCATGAATGATTATAATTGCTATATTGTTTTCATCATTGATCCACGTTGCTAGGCAACGCATACAATGTCACTATGTAAATTATGTGACAGATTCTTCAAGTGCAGAGGGCAGTAACTTCTTATATTTATATTCAATCATAATTGCAGAAACTCTGTGATCAAGATGATAGATTATAACTTTTATAACTTGTGACTAAATCGTGCACTTGATGAAGGCCTGCTGTAATGTTGTGAGCGAGTGTGCCGCAATGGCGTGCAAGTAGAGCAATGAACTCTTACTTCATAATCGGCATTAGTCATTGTGCGGAATGTTTGTTGCGCTGCTTGCTCGCGTTGCGTTTAAATGAATGTGAAAACTGCGCCGCCGAGTTTGCTGGCGAAATAGACAAAAAGGCGAAGTTGCCGTAGATAACGAGCATTGTGACAATGCGCACGCTTCAGACGAATGATTTTGTTTTTCAAACGGCACATTCAGAGAAGAGACGATAATTAAAGGGTGCTCGTTAGCCAGTCATGATATATGAGGGCATTTAAAGGCCTTTGTAACCAAATTATAAAAAGGTTGTTTAAAAGGACGATAGGACTTAAGCGATGTTTCAGGGGCTTTTTTTACGTGGATAAAACATTAATCATAGATATAATACCTGCTTTATAAAATTAATTACCTACATTTCCTTTTTATTATATTCAATGCACATTATTATGCAAATTAATTTATTTTTCTTGTTTTAGACCCAGCTGTTTTGTTTGACTCCATACTGGGGACGAAATAATCACTGACGAATATTTTACAAGGTAAGGTTTACCGCGGCGCCTCCACCATATTTTATTACGATTGTTCAGAGGTTCAGCAATTCTGAGACGCCAGTGTGGTTTAGTATTCATTGCGCTTGCGATATTTTCCCGATATACCATTACTACTTAATACAAAGTGAATAAAGTGCTGAATACGGAAATTATTTCCCATAAATCTTCCGCAAATGGTACATGTAAGAATGTATAGACGCGGTGTTCGAAAACGGCTTATAATCCTCCGAATGAATCGGAATCACGTCGTTCTTAACGACGTCTCTATCCGAAGTGCGCGATCGGATTTCGCCCTCGTCGTCGGCGCCGGCGTCGACGCTCTCCGTTTCGCCTTCGATTGTTTCTGATCTGCTGCCATTGGCTTCATCATCTGGCTCCGACTCCGATTTCAATCGTCGAGTGATTGGCACATAACCGAAAGCCGGTTCCGGCGTGCGTCTCTTCTCTTCGTCGGCGTGGCGCACCATGTTTGCCATTTCGCGATGGCGCACCGACCAGCGTAATTTGTTCGAGTTGTCGTACTTCCTGTGCGAGAATAAAAGCAACGAAGATTTAATTAATCGTTATCGACGCGTCCCAGATTATCAGCTGCCCGGGGGAGAGTAAATTAAGGGAGGAAAGTTGCGCGCCGGAAGAAAATTGCTAATTATGTCTGGAGCGAGGTGCCGGGAGGTTTATAATTCAGTCTGAAAGTGTCGGGGATGCAAATGCAATTTGTGCTCGATGGTTATTTTCTGTTGTGTTCGTGGAACTATGGCGGAGCAGATCCGAGATAAGTTATTTAATTTAATAATCTTAGTTGCCATCCTGGGATATCTCTCAGTATATGCTCCAGCTGATAGCGCCCCCGAGGGTTTTATTTGCTCGTTTCTGCATCCGAAGCGCTAATTTTAATAGCCACTTACGCCAGGGCCAATTCCAGCTTGAACATTTTCAGCTCCGCGGCGTAGTAGATCTTCTTGTGCTCCATCATCGCGTCGCGCCAGTGATTTATCCGCACCTTGGCGTCGTACGTCGTCGAATCGATCTCGTCCGTCGACGTTGGCGGTGTCGCCTGTGACCCGCACAAGCTTTCCGGGGCTCGCGCCCTTGCCCTCGTCGTCGCCGTCGTTATCACGCGCTGGGTCTTCGCGCGGCGCTCCGCCTTGTGTTGCTCCATCGCGTCGCGTTATCGGTACAAATTGCCAATCAGCGAAAATGTATGGGCCGGCGATACTTCGCGCCGCGCGCTCGTTCGAATCCGAGCCGTTGCCTATCACTTATGCACGAGTGGACTTTATTTGCTCGCCGCCCAAAGGTTGGCAAGTGAATGCGATGGCTCGCGACGCGAATAACAATAGGTCTCACGAGTGACATCAAGAAATTAGTTGCGATTGGCTAACGACTATATTTTTAGACGTACGATATGTCCGCTGGGTTGCCCAATTTCTTCTTGGGGGAAGATATTATTGAATTTAAAACATTGCGTATTATGAAATATTTTAATATTCATGAATGGGAATAAAGACGTGCGGTGTATTTGGTGGTAGGAATAGCTAAACAGTTTGACCGGGAGTGAATTTGAGTATTGATCTGCATCGGCGCGAACGGGTGAAGGCAAGGCGTAGGAGATGCCTGGCTCGTCGAACGCATGAGAGCAATTGACGGTTTCGAATTAAACGTATTATAAATTTAGATTGCGCTCGTCGAACGCACTCCTGGTGTCGTCGTAGTCTACATTTTACGATCTCCGACGCCGTATAATTAGCTGGCCCAGTTGATTAACGGTTTCGCGATGATTGTTCGTGCTCATCATGTTTTAATTAAAGGCGACGCTCAATTTCATCGCGCGTCCCTGGCTGCCAGCGTTAGATGATTCGCTTCGGTCGTTTTTCGGTATTTCGTGCCGTAACATAAATTCATAACAAATTAAATTAGGCAAATAAAACAAATAACTCGACCACAATTAAATCAAATGTATTCACGAGGTTAGTGTGCTTAAAAGTCTGCAGTGACTTAATTGGTCTGATTTATTATGGTCTTTATCGTTGCATTGAGCTCATATAGGCGGAACGTCGAGAGAATGGTTTACATTTTGTTCACGAAAGTATTTAGGGTTGTGTAGTCATATGAACAATTTGGGCATAGATAAAATCATACGGGTTTAGGGAGTATTATCGTCAAAGCAAATATTTCATTCTCCGGGAAATGTGTGCGGGAATTTGTCAGGTGGACGAGGATGCTGAGTAAATATGCTGCTGTGCTGCGTACTGCAGTCGCCGCTAATGTCTGCCTAACGCACGGGTTTCACAACTTTACTATGTTTCGCACGATAATCCTGAAAGTTTCACCCCAACTATTTAATCTGGATTTGCGTCCGACATTAACTTTCTACTTAATATGCTCCGCAGTAAAAAAATTTGCTAGAATAGTTACGTTTTACGCTACGGGTTTGTAATTTATGCGTTAATCCTGTGTGGTGATTATTTAATCCGCTATTAAGATGTTTATTTTCCCAAGTTAAACAATAGATTAAGAGGTTATTCCTCTGCACTGATCTTTTTTGCTGGGCGGTATTAAATTTGTGAGATATTTTTTGCTGTAAACTTTATTAATTAAAATTTTGCGTGAGGAATTGCTTCTCGGAATTCTAATTTAGCCTTAATTATTAAGACTTGAAAAACGTTGTTTGCTCTTGCATCCTCTTCAATGTGATTACTTAGGATACTTTATGTGCTTTGTAATATTGCCTATCC
>JARRAA010015435.1:0-11804 GCA_030557295.1 Ecitodaemon sp. MM-2014 | reverse complement strand
CCGCGTTATTCATTGGTATCATAGTCTGACAACCGGGATATCAGACATAAAGTACCTGACGCATGCGCAACTGTTATCGCACATTCCTAAAGCAGTCCACAGTACAAGAATGCGTGGCGAACTTCAAGAACGCCCACGGAAAGCCTCAGAGGACATTTTTGGCGGAAAACAGACAATTCTCGGTTTCAAAAATGTTTCTCATTGATCGACATTTAATTGGAATCCCTTTTGCATTCATGATAGAAACGCTGCGAAGTTGTCCTACATACAAACGAAATTCAACGAAATATCTTTTAAAGTGAGTAAACAGTCAATTATTTCGCTCCCAGGCATTTCCAGTTTGCTTCAGAACACAAATACCGTTTTATGATTTCAACTTAAGGGTAATATTCCTTTAGAGGAAGAGCTGCGACTGAAAACAGTTTGTGATATTCACTGCGTGAACTCTCAAAAATCATCTAACGTTGTAAACGTCCAATGCCTGCAACTGAATAAATTCTTTCCAGTTGATCAATATTTTCTTATGTCGCTTTCACATTACCGTAAATAATATGTTTTTAACGAGCTTTTTATATAACGTGCGTTCATTTGTAAAATGATTCATGGTAAGTGAATTGGAGCGTCCCTTTCTGTTCAATTCAAACGAGTGCGCTTCCATTTAATTAAATCTACGCCAAATCATCGTTCGTAGGGGGCAAAAACAACGGCGCGGTTAGCAGCAATTACTAGCAATTCGTTGTGTGAAGGCGCCGGGCAAACAGAAAAAAAGTCGATAAATAACATTAATTCCTAATTAATTAAATGTTTCTGTGAACATAGTAGAATTTCGTATTTTAATTGTTAATATCTGGTTATAACTGCACGAGCAGCCCGACAATGGGCACTAAATTAAGCCTATGGGCGGACGCCCCAGCTTCCAATGACAATTTCAAAGTCGATTTATATGCGCCCGGCCTATTCATGGTTCCATTGTGCGGCTTGTAATAGTAGTTGCGCACGCCTGCACCCGCAGGCTTTGAATGTAAGAGGAGCCTATTCGGGAAATTGGCAATTCGATACGCTTTTTAAGTAACTCTATCGGATTGCGGGATGAAGGCAACCGTCTTCACCCACGTCTAGATTCGGTGATTTGAAGGTTAGATTTATATAATATGCAGGAAGACCCAAGATTACTGCCAGGACACCAGACATGACTTGATCCAAATTAAGGATGTTTAATTAGTGCAAAAATTCGTGCAAAGTGGAAGGATTCAAAGATTAAGGCTCGCAATCGGTTGGATTTACTTGTAACCGAGATGCGAAGTGGCCAGTTCATTGAGCCTGCAGGTCTGGCAGCGCTGGAAAAATCGATAGGTAATTTAGAAGTTAAAAATAAGGATTAGATCGATATCAATCAACAAATAATTACATGTGTTCCTCTATAAAGGCCAACGAACACTATCAGTCAAAAGTAAAGTACTTTTATAGCTAATTGTAAATTTCCTTACTATTATATCTGTTCGAAAATTGATCTGTCAGCTAGTTTCTCAAAACAAGACAAAACAGTTAAATTGAACATTGTATCTAAAACTATTAAATTACCATTTACGATGCGAGTGGTTACATCAAGCACCAAACACCATCTTGAACCCACCCACTTTCAACCAACTTTCCACCCACTTCTCCGGTGCAAAACTTGACGCTAAATTCGCTTTCTAATCTCCCACAATCTGCTGCACCCACCCACAACTAGCAAAAATAATTTCTCGAGTGTTTCTTCTAAAGCCTAAGCAACTGTTCTAAAATTAAACATGAGCATAAATAATTCAACATTTAAGTATATAAGTTAATTTTAAACGCAAGTTAATCTAATAATCTCCGGGGCACACTCGACACTCGACTTCGTATCGAAACGTTTAACGTTTAACGATCGCAGGGTTGGAAGCTTAATTTAACCGTTTGCAAACATTATGTTTTAGTTAATACCACGCCCGTGGCCCATGCCGGAGTCCTAGAAGGAAGTAACAGAACATTAGGAGTTGTCGAAAGTTGTCGAAAGTTCAGTTTGAGTAATTTTCCAGAAGATCGTAAAAAAAGGTCATGAAAAGTGAAATGAATTCTCAAGAGTGAAGAAAATGTTGGTTGTCCTTTGAGTGACTTATTTCGCGAGTCCTTCCCACGTGAGTGTCGCACGTCCTTCGGCGCTCCTCGTCAGAGTGTCGTTGACACTTCTTTTCTGGCTTCTTATTGTTTCCGCGCGCAAAGTAATTAGCTTTCCATCCAATAACCGTTGGCCCCTCTTTCGCCGTAATTGCCATTGACAATGATTTACCGCGAAGTCCTTGAAACGCGCGCAAAATGCGCAACAGATAAAACCACCTCCCGTCACGCGCCGGAATGCGCGAATTCCTCGTTCCGCGAGCGAGGGGTCGCGTGGGCGTCGGTGGTGCACGCATGACACGCTCGAAGACGCCGTCGCCGCCGCCGCCGCCGATGCGTTGTCGTGTCGGCGGCGGCGCTGGGAGGGGCCGGTGCGCGCTATAACTGCCGCGGCGTGAGCGTCGCGTCGCTCATTTCGACGCGGTCCACACAGCCGCCGCACGCTCGCGTCGCTCGCGCCTCGTCCGCAGACATCCCCCGCGCACGAAGACCCCGCACCGCCCCACGGCAGGTGAACGAACGGCGCGCGGACCGATCTCGCGTCGCGCCGAATCTCAGTTCGCGCAAAGTCTCGCCCCGCGCGCCGGTTACGCAAGGCGCGCCGAGTCGCCGAGAAGGGTGCAACGCGCGTTCCCGTTGCGCAATGAAGTCGGCTTGGCTGTTGGCGGTCACCTGTTTGCTGGTCGCCGTCACAACACTGCCCGAGGCGGTCGAGGCTGATGCGTATCTAGACGAAGGTAGGAATTAATCACTCATCAAGGTATTCATTCGCGCGGCGGCAAAACGGAGCGACGAAAACGCGAAAGGGTGTAACATATGTTCCGAAATTCTCGGAGAATATTCCTTCCCTCCTCCTAAAAACTAAATATCGCTTTGGCGTAAATTTATGATCCTGTGAAAAAAACTGGCCATTTGTCAACTTCCCATGAGCAATATCCAACATCGTCCTTGGCAAATTTTCCGCCCGACAGTTTTCCTCCCTTCGGTTTCTTCGGGCAATCGACTATTTTTTGAGATGCGACCATTCATCTTACAATCCGTATAAAGACATCCTCGAAATGAATAGGTCACATCTACCCCGAGTGTGAAGGGCGTACGCATCGTAAAGATGCGACGCTGACACAATGTCGGCCTGCGAACCGAAGTGTATCCTTGGCGTTTTATTGCGTCGAGCTATCTGGAATGAAAAGCTTCACTTCCTGCTGTCGGAGCTCCTGTTCCTATTGCGCCTTCCTCGCCGTTTATTTATGTGCAACACGTTCGTCCTTTATAACCTTCGGCATTGTCGCAAGCTAAAAAAGTTACTAGACTAATGGAGGCTTAGGATTTCTCTTTGTTTTGCGATAAAGCTCGCGCAAAACAAAGTCGTGAATGGTGGAAAACGAATTTTTCTTCTTCGACATCATTTATTTATGTTTGCTTTATCAACGCGAAGATAGCTCGTGCGTTCCGTTTTTGCTTCTGTTACGCATGCACGATGAAACTCGCGCTGTCAACGCGGCCACGTATAAAAGGATAATCCTTGAAGGTTGCACGTTGGGCCCGGAGGCTGGCAAATCACGTCTACGTGCCGGAAGGTCTGTTATCCTGTAATAAAGCCGGCCGCAACAAAAGCCTAACGCGGAATATAAAGCCCCGGATGTGTCAAATAATATCAGAACTAACTACGCCGAAAAACTACCCCCAGAAGGTTTTAGAGAATATCAAAACGGGTTTTTGACAAAAATCTTTAAAAATATAAAACTGCGAGATACAAAACGGAAGGACAGGATGAGCCTGGTCTTATAGTAGCTACTAAAAAACCACCCCTACAAACTACCCTTATAAATATTTTTTGTTGAAAAAAAATGAACGAAAAATAAGCAAAAGGTCCGAAAGGAGTAAACAAGAAATCTTAACTAACACCAAAGAAACTACCCTTGCAAGATGTTCTGAAATATAGAAAATTCTTCTTGGTAAAATTTGTAAACGTTTAAACAAAAGAAACAAAGAAAGGAGAGCGCCGGATGTGTCGAATAATATCAAAACTAAAAACTACCCCTGACGAAAAAATTAAAATAGGCAGAAGGGATAATATCATAACTAACTTCGCGTAACAAAAAAAACAGAAAGAAAGGAAAGGAGAAAAGGGAGAAAAACTTATCAGATATTCTCCACTGAACAAATGACATTGTGGCGTCAATGATTGTTGCCAGAGACACGAACAGCAATAGGGTCTCGCCTCGCCGGCATTGCGACCGAAGAGAAATTGCCTAGGGAAATGCCTAAAGGTCTACTTGAGACGCAGCGCTGCGAATCGTAGGCGAGGTCACAAAGCGAAAGAATGTCGCGCAGAAGGGCGGCGAAAGCATGAATAAATAGAAGCGTAATCCTAGCAAGTGGCTTTTCATTTCGTTTTCATGCGTTTTTATCGGAAGCAACACAATGCCGTCGGCGACGGCCGTGCGGGAACAAATCGAGAAATTACTGTAAAACGGAAAGGCGTAGAAACGACATGATAAAAGATCGAGTGGATACGGCGAAGGAGGGAAAACAATCAGTGCGAACAATCGACGTTACGGTTTGCGATTTTCATTCCACTTGCCGGGGAAATGAAAATAGCCATGAAGCAATAAAATGTGGTGGAAGTCCAAATATATAAAAATAAAAGTTGTGTAGCCACATATAAATTACGCAACTAATTGGAAAGTAAAAAAAAATTGGAGAAATACCTTTACTTTGGTACAGGTAACGTTAATTTAAAAAGTTTTGCTTTTATCCAATTAGGAGAGCGAGAAAACTTGTTATCGGGAAAAGTTGCCACTTTTTTCGGAATGTAATTATTTATTTTTTTTATAACTTTTGTAGTTACCGATCCTTCTTCTCGAAAATCCCCAGAAATATCTATTTTATTTATTAATTGATAGAATCATGTCTTCTAGAGTTTTTCTGTGTTTCTATCCTTTTAATAACATTGTAACAATCTCTGAGAATTGTATTCTGGTAATTAGAACCTAAGAAATTCTAGATGGGGGTATTCATTACTTTTGGAGAAGTGTTGAGTTGTCGAAAAGTTCTATATTAACCTGGGAAGTGACTTCGTAACATTTCTCTTTGCTGCCTTATTAGGGCGAGTTTTGCAGGTGTTTGATAAAGTTCAGACATTCAGTCGAAAACGTAATCCTTTTTGGAACGAATCGTCCAGGAAACGAAACTCATCGTTTTTTATTCTCTTTTCTTTACTCTTTGTCGAAAAGCTGCTGAAAATGTGCTAAAACAAATACGACATGTATGAAGGAAGATTCCTATGTGAGTGCACTGGGAAATGATTTACGAACTGCAGAAGAAAGCTTTCCGAATGGAACAAAAGTTTTTCAAGAAAACGGTCACCAATCAAGTCGTGAAATCGCCGAATAAATCAGTCACTTGCAAGAACGCTTCTCAAATCATCGCTATTCGATGGAACTTTCCGAATGGTTGAGATTCACAAATTATTGCTAAAAATAAAAGTTAACAAGCCCAAGACGGTGGCAAATATCCAGAGCTCAATTCTTATGATTCAGACAAGTAACCGCCACGGTGGCGCAACTATCCGAAAAGTTATGTTATGAATCGAATTCATAAATTAGTTAGCTCCGACGAAAAGTGTGGCAACTATACTGGTTTGGTTAATAAGATTGACAACCTTATCCGACCCAACCCACTAATATGATATTCCTCTAAGGATATTTCTCCTCATAAAAAAATTATTACCCGAAATTAATTCAATCAACCGGAATTACTCTGCTCTGCATTCCGTCGCAACACTAACCAACTAATCGATAAAGAGATACATCGCACACTAGATGCATCGTGGGCGTACGCGGATAAGTAAACACATCGACAACGATTACACTAGCATTAAGCAAATTTGCTTAATCGACGAAACAGCTAGATTGTCCCAGCATTTGCGAGCATTATGTTGGCTTGGCACACATGCTTTTTGTCGCCGCATTTATTACCACCATCGAATGATATTGAGGAGGCAGATACTAAGGGACGTTCTTTTTATTAATGAAACTGCTGACATTTAGTAAGCATATTGCCCAATATATTGGACGACAGTGCGATACGATACGAATTATAATTAATTATAGCACAATTGAGCGCGGCGGGAAATAGATTTTCCCGTCGTGCGTAATTTTGTTATTGCCCATGCCCTATGCTGGCGCGACCACTGGACGTGATGTGAAATAAATTAGCTCCAAATGCGATCACCGGGGGACGCGAAGCACAATGTTTTGTAGTTAATTAATTAATTTACCTAATTTACTGAACTCCTGTTAGTGACGTGATCTGACTAGTCGATGAACGTTACGTGTTTAATGACAGCAATGGCAGGGAACTTTTGTAATATCAACGTACTTGCAAGTTTTTGTCCAAATTATTTTCAAAAACCTATTTTTCGATTGTTTAGAAGTTTCGTTGCACCAGTTTCTAGTTTTCCAAACATCCAATCGTAATAGTTACTGAAAAATCGAATTTGTCATAACTCTCCACGCTCACAACTCCCGTCGACAAGAAAACAGTCGAAATTGTGAAGGTCCTATACAGAAGTTCAACTAAAACACAAAGTAGCGCTTATATAATAAAATTCGTACCTTTTAACTGGTAACTCGTCCTAACAATGCATCAAATAGCACAATAGAATCCTTTCCGAGCGCCGCTAATTCATTACCGCGAGCGTTCAAACATTAATTTAACTTTCGCCCAAATTTGCATGAAAAGTAGGTAAATAAACGCAACGTGTAGCCGCTTTCAGAGCGTCCCAGTGCGCGAGGGCGAGCGTTTCGCTTCACTTTTATTTTTTCGCCCGGCGCCGCCACCTTCACGTGCCCGGCGTTTTATTATATTCGCAGGAGCGTTAGCCGCCATCCCCGGCGACGGCCTTCGTTAAACGTAAGTAGAAACAAATTGGCCTAAGTTGATGCGAGCCGACGCGACATTTCGGATGGAAAACAAATTGTGGCCGGGGATGTTTGCACGTTTGCGTGTCAAGTCGACTTTAATCAAAGGGAAACATCCATGTCGACGGTGGGCTAGGGAATTGATAAGAAATGAAAAACGGCCGGGAAGCTTTAAAGATTGCGGTAAGAAAAGCATAAGGCGTACCAGAAAACAAAAAGAAAACATGAAAATCCTTAAAGGACGATGATTAATAATAGATCCGACTTGCTGCTAGTCCTTTTGCCATTATTTTGATCGAAACTGGAAACCGTTCGGAAACAAGTTGAAACTTTGCCGTTCTTTCTACGCCCACAATCAGAGGAATCCATTACCAATGCGGAGAGTTTGACGGATTTTACAAAGGATAACAATGAAGTTAGCGGAGTAGAAAACGACGACGCTCCGAGTTTCGCAATAAATCTCTTGGTTCAATTCGATTGCGACGAACATTTGCGCTTCAGCTCGTTACATAACCTCAATGATGGCATTCCTGCAAGATTACACAAATCCTTCAAGACGCGTCACCTTTCGCATTCGTTTGTTCCGTCCTCGCATACCGCGCGCGACAGGGCCAACACCAACGTCGCCTAGCGTTTGTCCTCGCTGCCGACCTCGGAGAATTCCCGAGCATACCAGAGATAAATGGCATTCTCCTAAACCAGGAGACCCAACGCAAATATGTGGGCTTAAGGACCGCGAGGTGAAACGAAGTCTCCGCAAAGTAATTTTCTAATTGTGGTGTTCCTACACCTCGCAGATGTATGTTTGGTTGCCTAATTACAATCTTCTCGAGAGGGGATTCCCCGCGTTCTAGAATTAATCGAAATAAAACGCCAAGCGCCACGCCCTGTTCATTGTTTCTTTGAGTTTATTTCTGAACTTGCATATTCCAGATCTCTGCGCAAGTTTGCGGAAGTAACAGATGTTGTTACATCAGGCGTATTTTCACATTTGCATTCCAACCCCTTTTAAGCTCGGGAAACGAATTGCAGAAGGAATGGAAGCGGGTTACATGGATGTTATAAATTGCGCAGCGATTTTCCCCGACACGCAGCTTATTTGTTATCCCGTCGACGAAACAACAACGCGCCGTGATTGATTGCGCCCACATCCCGACCGTTCGGCACATGTCCATCCCGGACTTCGGCGCCGAACGAAACCGATTACGTCAGCAAAGTCCGCACGCTGGAAATAACTAATTCCCGTCGTCCTTCCGACGTCACCGGTAATCCACCGCCGCCGACGACATTCACTCGTTAATTAACGTGATTCGAACGCGTTAATTAAAATGAATCGGCGAATGCGTGTTTGGAGCGTCGATTGTTTACGCTCTATCTCTTGTTGCAGACGACGGCATGGCTCCCGAGGACGAGTACAGCGAGAACGCTCTGGACAGGCTGCTGCAAACCGCGCAAAAGTGAGTACGATTTCGGNCGTCAGTGGCATCTCCTTCTCTTCTTCTTGCAATAAGAAGCATGTCGTTGCTACCCCCCGCATGCATGATCTGGAGCTACGCGATTTTGCGCTCTAAAAATAGACGAATTGTTTGAACAGCTTGGAGTGCTAAAGGGGCGAAATTGTGTGGTAAGATGACACCCAGGTCGATCGCCCCGCTCGAGTAGAAAATCGTGGGTATTGAGGATCTTCATTTCATGATTCCTGGAAGTTTCCGTGGACTTTTCCACGAGCAACTGCTTGCAATTTGATCGCATTCGTCGAGCATGTTTTTTTCTTTAGGTAGGCTTTCAAGTTAAGCGAGTTATGAGGTTTGAAATTAACCAAATTTAAATTATAATTCCAATTGAAACTTGGTCAACAATACTTCACCAGGAAGAAACATACGTCGGTAAAGTACAGATTCGAAAAGACACTTTCTAGCGACATCTAGCAATTCACGTTTGGCCCTTTCGAGTTGGAATGTGTGGGTGAAAGTTTTGTAGCATGAGTCGCTTGCGAACTGAGACCGAAACCAGTGTTGAATGTGTCATCTGTTTGATGTCTTCGTAAGAAGTTTCTAATTTCCTTCCAGACGTTCTTCCTTAATTTACCTTTTCAGACGAGCGTGCGTGCGCCGCGGCGGCAACTGCGACCACCGACCGAACGACTGCTGCTACAACAGCTCCTGCCGCTGCAACCTGTGGGGCTCGAACTGTCGCTGTCAGCGCATGGGGCTCTTCCAGAAATGGGGCTAGACGATCGCGCTCGCCACCGCGTCGCAGCAACGTCCACGCCGGCAGCAACGAGGCAAACAATACGAAACGCACCACCCGTCGCGACCCTCGATCATCCCGGATCGGAACTCATCCCAAAAACAAAGCTAATTGTAAGCATCAAAGAGGATCAAAGAAATTTCTCCGCAACGCATCATTTAACGGCCTCCGCGCTTATCGACACAAACGAAACGAATTAAAATTCAGAGCGATTGTTTGCCTCGTTGCGCGACGCGAAGAACTAACGGAACGAAAGTTTGGAAACGCTTTGAACGTCCCCAGGGATGCTCTCGTGTTTTCAAAACGAACGACGACCTTCTGGCTCTCGACTCACGGACATTCTACTCTTCGAACAAAACTTCCCCTCCTCCGGACACTTTGTTTCGATTTCGTTCGACCGAGATATCGACTGCGAGTGCTATTACTTATTCAATTACAACGGCACTTATCGATTGACCGGGAAGTCTCGAAAACGACCTGAAACCGCAGCGTTTTGACGCAAGGTAAACACGAATGTGATGCGCATTGTTTTCGATCGATAATAACTAAATTATATCTACAAATGGCTTCGTAAATTATTTTTGATATGAAAATGAGTTCGAGACTTGTTTGATATACAGCAAGAGGAAGAAATGTCGAAAGGCGAAGCGTTTCGGCGCCCGGAAAGTTCGACGCGATCCGCGATCGTCGACGCCGAGTGTTTGAAGGTTATGTGAGGTTAGGGCGCTTCCGGAGAGAGGATGCGCATCGCATCGAACTTTCCGGTAACTCGACATACGAGAACACAGAACTGTTTAGTCTTTAGCGTGCGTACACTTGAAATGCCGTTTTTTGCGTTTTCCGCCGGCTGCTCTCTTACTAGAGGTCTATCCAGCCACATCTCTAATAAGACCGCATGACCCGGCGCTGGCGACCTCCTTCACTTTGTCCTTCTCTCGAATGAAAATTGCGATCGAAGTCGATCTAGATATCTACTGCATTACATTACACATTGATTGGAGAGACATATACTAAGAGCTGCGGCTACGACAAAACTATACATATAACTAATTAGACGTATAATTACCGATCTACCACTTGTATGTACTGTAATGTTTGTATAGGTGTCAAAACAAAACATATATTACATTGTTGTTAGCAGGAGGAATCAATGAATCGTCACAACGGTATGACGGTTGATGCGTGACGAGCGGGTGCGCACTTTGCGATTGTGAGATTCGATGACGATGACGACCTAAAAATGATTTATTACACAATATATATATTAAACTTAAATACGTATAAGAATATGAATATGGATTATATCTATTTCTATGTGAAAAGGGTACAACATTGAAAACATTCTGTCAATATTAAAAATATATATCAATTGGCCTACAGATCTCGTTCTCATCATTTTGCGCAGTCTTCCAGGTTGAATTAAATATTTCGGAATATTTCAGGCGAGCTCGAAGCGTTTGTGAACTTGCCAATGCGCACGCGCACCTCGAACCGCCGAACGCCGCCGAAAATGCCCGATGATTTAGATGACAATGCGCATGCTTGCGAGTCTCAACCAGGTAAGTAAATAGTTGAGTAATTGCACACATCGACAGAATGTTCTCTTAATATTTCCCAGTCCTTCGATTAAATAAATATTTCAGCGGATTTCCGCCCTCTCAGGGCGTGGTAAACACATTGGTTCGCTGGAAGATAATGAAAAAAATTCCAATCGAACCTCTTCACATCCGGTCGAATCCAATAAATCCGCTCGCTTCCGGAACGTCTATATCAAACGCGTTGCAGGCAATATTTGCGCGGTGTCAGCATTAAGTAAATTTATTGTGCGAAGAAACGAATCGATTTTAATTTCGAATAGATCCGAGACCTGCGCGACATCTGCTTGTGAGACTCGCAATCAGAAACAGATGTTTTGCTACTGTGTAGAGAAAGTTGCCTACAGTGTTACGTCAATAGCACATAAATTCTATAATGGACGCTTGAAACGCGCGCCGCGGACGTAAAGTGGGAGCGCAAACATCGCACGCACATTTGGAAACGTCCGCGGCAATAAAGGAAGACTTTCCGTGCGGAAAGCGCCGCGGGTTTGTTCATCGAGGACGATAAGGTTAAGTGTGCGACATTTAGATTTCAAACGAGTGTTTTAGTGCTCCCCGCTTGTTGCTCGTTTAATGACGATTAAAGCACAACAACGGCCAAACCCAATATTGTAATTTCGTAACCACATTACACGGCGCATATACTCTGTAAATTTACTTTGTAAGTTGTAATAGTGAAGCTCGTCAGAAACGGATCATTCCGTTGTCCGCTACGGCCCGCGATAAACAATAATAACGAGCGAATAACATCGTTATTCGACGCTGATGATTCGCCGTCCTCCAATATTTTCCAATGCCTTCTCCGTCGCGCACGTTCGAGTGTCGAATGACACAGTCCAATGCGACCCGTTCCTATCAGCTATCAGCGACATTGCACTTCACGTTCGCACCT
>JARRAA010015416.1:0-16204 GCA_030557295.1 Ecitodaemon sp. MM-2014 | reverse complement strand
GGTTAAGACGGTCTTCTATTTATTTAATCCAAAATTTAACAATGCGACTCGCTCGGAAATCCAATTCTGATTACGCACATACTTAATTTGTCGTAGATCGGACTGCAACTTTTCGAAATATTGAACGCTGAAATTGCTATAGCTTATAATTTCTCAGTCCCGGCTTCACAGTCGCGCATAATAATGCGCGATCTTCAGATTCAGGTAGTTTTTTCTGGGACCCGAAAATAAGTTGACATCTCAGACTTGGCCAGACTTGACTAGACTACCCAAAGTGTGCAGCGCCTTAAGTTGTGTTTTTGATTATCTCGCAATAATCGAGATCCTTAAAGAAGTTTATTTTCCCTCTTGTACTTAAATATCAATAAATTTGCCAACATTACGTTTATCTCTGGATTAAGTCATCAATTAACATTTAAATCATTAATTCTTAGTAATTTTTCATCGTGCAATTGTGATAAGATAAGATAAACGTGCTGAAGCCGCATTTGTCCAAGAAAATTTCACGCTCTTTGTCACATTTACACGTCTACGTCACGGCTAGTCATCTCCGAGAAACAATTAGCGCATTGATTGCACTCCCCACTTCGAACTTAATGAATATATAAGTACCAAGCGAGAGGATTTTTTTATATATTAAGCGTCTCTAATATTTTTAGTCAGTGTCGTTGCGATTCGCGTTGAGAGTGAACGATGACAGGTACCACACGCTTTATATTGTTTTAATTTTACTTGCTGCGACTAATGTTGAAACATTATGCAATGTCGCGTTTGTTTGTACGATTAGATAAAGTCGTTTGTTACTACGGAAGTTGGTCCGTCTACCGCCAAGGAGATGGCAAGTTCCCCGTCGAGAACATCGATCCCTCGAAATGCACGCACTTGATTTACGCCTTCGTCGGCATCAATCCCGACGCATCGATTAGGCTGATGGACAGATGGAACGACATCGATCAGGGCGCCATCCGGAGATTCAACGCCCTGAAGACGAAGAATCCCAACTTGAAAACCCTCGTCGCTATCGGCGGCTGGAACGAAGGATCGCAGACGTTCAGCCAGGTGGCCGCTAGTTCTGGACTGCGACAGAAGTTCGCCCAGAACGCGCTGGCTTTCATTCAGGAGCACGGTTTCGATGGGTTTGACCTTGATTGGGAGTATCCTGCGCAACGTGGAGGTGGCTCTTATGACAGGGTAAGATAAACGCTTGGTTCAGTAAGGATTAGAAGTTGAGACATGTTTTGAAACGGTAGGAACACTTCTGTCTCATGGTGGAAGCTCTGAGGAGGACTTTTGATGCTTCTGGAAAGAAGTACTTGATCACTGCTGCTGTGTCCGCGTCCGCATCGGCTATAGATACTTCCTACAACGTTCCTGCTTTGGTGAACAACTTGGACTTCATCAATTTGATGGCTTATGATTTCCACGGTTCGTTTGACGGACGTACCGGGGAAAACGCGCCGTTATACGCTCATGATGCTATGTGTGTTGTAAGTTACATTAACTCTTGTAAATCGTGTAATTTGACCGCCATTTTATTGTCCTAGGATGCCGGGGTAAAAGCTTGGCTTTCTCGTGGCGCACCAGCACACAAATTGATACTTGGGCTCGGATTTTATGGACGCAGTTTTACCGTCAATAATCCTGAAAGCATGAACATTAACAATGGACTTAACATTCCCGCAAGTGCAGGTGCCCCAGGACCGTGGACTTCGGAGGCTGGCATGTTAGGGTACAATGAGGTGATGTCTTATTTATTTCGGTTTGCTTTCCCTGTAAACTATATTTATTTCTGTATGTTATGCAGATCTGTTACATGAAAAACCAAGGTGGTTGGTCTGAACTTTGGATTGAAGACCAAAAAGTTCCAGCCATGTACAAAGGCAACCAATGGGTTGGATATGATAACGAGCGTTCGATCAGGGTGAAAGCTGAATATGCGAAGTCGATGAGGCTCGGAGGCGTAATGGCTTGGTCTATAGAAACCGAAGATATTAAGGGTTTCTCTGGAAGACGTTATCCGCTTCTCTCGACTATAAATGAGATTTTATTCGGAAGTTCCAACGCTGGACGCTGAAACATAAGTAACATATTCAAGTTTCCTGCAAATAAACTAAATATGACGCCTTGTACTTTTTATATGAACTTATTTTAAAGAAATATCTTAAAACCACTGAATTATGACTAGTTTTTTGAATTTTCATTTCAAATATTGTCGAAGGACCATTTTAGTGCAAAACCAAAATTCCCCTAGAAAGTAACTGTGGAGTTGAGTATGGAGGTATCGTCGGGAGGCAAACAACAACCAGTTCAAAACCTTAAATCATTTAAATTTAAACTACTAAATCAAAGTCAATATACGAACAAAAAATAATTAAAATAATTTACATCCATTTTGGTATATTAATATAGGTAGATTTTTATAATCGTGAACGAATGTTTGCCTCACATCAGTTGATTTTAACTACTCAATCGATGTTGACGATAATATCCGACACACACCGACCACTGCCGACAACTGACAACTGTCAAGGAATTCCCACGAAGAAAACACTCATCAACACTAATCGCCAATCAATCGCTCCAGAAATCATCAAGAATGTCTATTCTTACTTAAACCGGCTGGAGACGTTTTTTTAGTTTACTAATAGACGATTAATTCCCATCGAACAGATATCTCCGTCTTCAGAAACGCCATAAAACACGAGCAACAATGGCTGGAATAAAGTGTAAGTTAAGTCTGCAAAGCCAAGCACAATGTCTAGACGACATGCACAAAAATATACAATCATCGTCTGAAGATTGTGACTTGAAGTGATAGATGTAATTGTGTCAATTTATGTTCTATGAATTCATCTGCACCGAATGCCACTGGAAACTGCTTTGGACAATGTTGCTAATATGCAGCGTAAGTTTCTTATAACACGCAAAGAGATAAATGCTAAGACTAATTATTTATTTCAGGCTGGTGTTGTTGGCATTTGCTGGATCAATTGGAATGACATTCGTAATTCTAGCATGTGCCTTACCTGAGTATGGGTGAGTACGCAAGATAATCTTTATTGCACTTTGTTATAATTAAAATTTTGGTAGACATTTATAGGAGAAATTTGTTACAAAGTAACTTATGTCTCTTTATTGTGATCCTTGATGTTCTATTAATTTTATTGCCTATGTATGTGCCTTGTTTACTTATATTTAAGTGATTAACTAAATTGACTATATTGACAACTCAATATACGCATTGTGTTATTGATGTATTTCATTAATTTCCGAATGTTGCAATGAATTATTTTGTTTTGTGCAGATTATGGTGGCCGTTCTTCGTCGTCTTATTTTATATATTAGCCCCAATTCCGACGCTGATCGCGCGGAGATACACCGAAACGCAAGGTTCCAGCAACTCGTGCTTAGAGACAGGGATATTTATAACGATGGGAATTGTCGTCAGCTCTTTCGCGTTGCCGATCGTATTGGCGCGCGCGCCCGATCCGCACGGCACCATCAAATGGGGCGCGTGCTACTTGACCCTTGCCGGCAACTTGGTAGTGTATTCGACGCTCTACGGCTTCTTCGTGACGTTCGACCACGAAGACGACTATAACATGTGGTAAAGCGCTCTCGCCTTGGTAGAGTGACGGCGGAAAGTACTGGCTGTCAGAAATAAAATAGTGTCAATGTTTACTACGTGAATGTGACGAGATCTGCACCCAAAATATAACGCATTTCCTGTGGCCATTGACTTTCCTCTGGCGCGCCATTATATCAGAATGTTTTGGATTATTTTTTACGAACAAGACGAGAAATGCCGAATATCTAAGCTTTCTTTTATTTATACATAATGTGAAGTATATTGATAACGTGTAACTGTATGATTAGTATTTCTTTTGATAAGACTAATATATTCCAACTAATGACGAGACCAAGTGTTTAGTATGTTTTAGTAACTTCTGTTATGTAATTTTTAAATGCGACAAATCCTCAACATTAATTTTATAGAGAATTAAAGGCCCTGCACAAATGATTTTATGATTGTCTTTTAAACTTACGAGTTATTCAAAGTCAAAGTTAGCAAATGAGAGAAATGGTGAAAAATCTTTGATGTTGAATGACTTTTGAACTAGAAAATTTAGCAAACAACCATAAAAATATTATTAATTTCTCTCTTAAGCCGTAACCAATGAATGTTTGCTCTAACTTTAACTTTTGAACCAGTAAGCTTTTTTATAGAGCGATTGATTTTCTTCCAAACGATATTTAGAATTTTTTTCTTTTAAGCAAAATCAATTTATCAAATTTTATTCTAATCGCAAATCAATGGTAAGTTTGAAGCACAACATTTAACGGTCGTGGCTTTATTCATCCAGTTAAGTAAAATTTTCTTCGTTCAATCGCCTTATTACGCATGAAAGATCATTGCGTAATAACAATTAGGTTGTTTTCTTAAAAATTTGAGATGATTTCGGTTTATATCTCCAAAACCAGTTTAATAAATGTAATGTGCGTCCAAAATGAAATTAATCTCTCGTTGCCAACATGTTAATTATGACAATAAAGTCATCGGGGAAGTAATATCATGGCGAAGTTATTAGGTGTTGTCATAATTCGCGAACACAGCCGAAATTATGGTACCTAATTATTGCGCGAGAGCGTTAATTAGTCGTTGTAAAATTTAGCAAGCGTTATTAGAAAAATTCTCTGAACTGCTTGCGACAAAGTACGAAACCATGTCAATCCTTTATCAAACTTTGGGCGCAGTATAAATATGCATGTTCCATGTCTCGAATTATCAGTCTAATTTCGGTTAGGAAATAGACAACGCGATTATGGCGCGACTTTTCTTCCTTGGTGTTATTTTGGCATTCGCCTGCAGCGTTTCGGCGAGACCTGGTAAGAACAATTTTGTTTTATTGTAGAAATTCCCTCGATTAATTTTCTATGTGAATAAATTTAGATAAGGTCGTCTGCTATTATGGAAGTTGGGCAGTGTACCGCAATGGAGATGGCAAATTTCCCGTGGAGAGCATCGACCCCTTCAAGTGCACCCACGCTATTTACACTTTTGTGGGAATTAACCCTGACGCATCCATCAGGATTCTCGACGCATGGAACGAGATCGATCTGGGCGCGATCAAGCGCTTCAATGCCTTGAAGAATAAGAATCCCAACTTGAAAACTCTCATCGCTATTGGCGGTTGGAACGAAGGTTCTCAGACTTTCAGCCAAGTAGCAGCTAGTTCTGGACTGCGACAGAAGTTCGCCCAAAACGCGCTGGCTTTTATCCAGCGACACGGTTTCGATGGGTTTGATCTTGATTGGGAGTATCCTGCTCAACGTGGTGGGGCCTCGCACGATAAAGTAAGTCATTTGATTCCTTGTAGATAGATTTTTGATAAATTAATCGTTCGTGTTTAGCAAAACGTCGCATTGATGGTGGAAGCTCTCCGGAAAACGTTCGATGCTAGCGGAAAGAAATATCTGGTCACTGCCGCCGTGGCAGCATCCGCATCAGCCGCAGACATTTCCTACAACATTCCTGCGTTTTCCGCTAACTTAGATTTCATTAATTTAATGGCGTACGATTTCCACGGATCGTTCGATGGACGTACAGGCCAAAACGCACCGTTGTACTGCACTGATTCTCTTTGTGTCGTAAGTATCTTTAAAGTGTTTGTTTAACTTTGTTTAAACTACGAAATTATGTGCGCCTTTTTGTTTCCAATGCTAGGATGCTGCCGTTAAAGCCTGGATTGCTCGCGGCGCGCCAGCCCACAAGATCGTACTGGGCCTTGGAGTTTACGGCCGCAGTTTCACCGTCAAGAACGCCCAGAGTCTTGGTGTGAACTATGGACTTAACATCCTTGCGAGTTCCGGAAAGCAAGGACCGTGGACGGCAGAAGCTGGCATGTTGGGCTATAACGAGATTTGTTACTTCAAAAGCCAGGGCGGTTGGACCGAAGTTTGGGACGAGAAGCAAAAGGTGCCAGCCATTTACAAGGGAAATCAGTGGGTCGGCTTCGATAACGAGCGTTCTATCCGCATGAAAGTTGAGTACGCAATTTCAATGAATCTTGGCGGAGCTATGATTTGGTCCATTGAGACTGACGACGTTCACGGCTACTGTGGCAGGCGCTATCCGATCTTGTCCACGATTAACGAAGTTTTGTTTGGATCTTCTAATGTCGGTACTAGTTCTGGATCTGGTACCACTAATGCAACAACCATCAAAGCGACTACCACAACCACACCAAAACCGACTACTACTAAGGCTTCAAGCAATAATGGTGGAAATCGCGCCGATTGTTCTGCTGGTAGAGCCTTCGTTCGCGATGCATCTGATTGCAACATGTATCATTACTGCGACAACAACGATATTCTTTTCACATACAATTGTCCGTCTGGCTTGGTCTTCAACAACCATCTGTGGGCATGCGATTGGCCGTACAACGTGCCAGACTGCTCGTAAACGCTTATTGTTATGTATCTACAGTTTGAAATAAATTTGTGACGCCTAATTGTTGAACTTTTCCGAAACTTATCTTGCAAAATTGGTTGTATCATACGTTTTAGAGAAGATAGCTTCGTGATTTTTGCTTCGTTTCGTAGCAGAAGAGTAATTATTTCAATTTTGACATGACCTATGCTCGAATTTCTACCGGAAGTGGGTAAAAATTGCCCCCAAAGTTTTACAATTTTTTAACTTTTACTAAACATTTATTGCAGAATCGGCTATAATATATGTTCTAATGAAGGTAGTTCCGCGATTTTCAATTTATTTCATAGCAGAAGAGTTGTTCTTTCAATTTTAACACGATCTATTATCGAATTTCAACAGGATGTGGGTCAAAATGGCCCCCAAAGATTGCTAATTTTTGAACTTTTCCCAATCATGCCTTGCAAAATCGGCTGTAACATACGTTCTAGACGGAAGAATTTCGCGATTCTCACTTTATTTCGTAGCGGAAGAGTGGGTCCTTCAATTCTAGTATAATTTATTATCGAATTTCTACCGGAAGTGGGTCAAAATGGCCCCCAAACTTTGCAAATTTTTGAACTTTCCGAAAACATACCTTACAGAATCGGCTGTAACATGCGTTCTAGACGGAAGAGTTTTGCGATTTTCACTTCATTTCGTAGCGGAAGAGTGGATCTTTCAATTTTAGTATAATTTATTATCGAATTTCTACCGGAGGTGGGTCAAAATGTCGCCCAAAGTTTGCCCATTTTTTAACTTTTCCAAAACATGCTTTGCAAAATGAGCTGTAAAACACGTTCTAGGGAAGATAGTTCAGCAATTGTCGCTTTATTTCATAGCGGAAGAGTTGTTCTTTTAATTTTAGAACGAGTTGTCCCAGAATTTCTACAGGAAGTGGGTCAAAATGGCCCCCAAAGTTGGCCAATTTTTGAACTTTTCCTATACATGCCTTCCAAAATCGGTTGTAACGTGCGTTCTAGGGGAGATGGTTTCGTAATTTTCACTTCATTTCGTAGCAGAAGAGTTGTTCTTTCAATTCTAGTATGAGTGCATAGTGCATTGTGCATAGAACATCTGCTTTTATAAATGTTTATTGATTACTCAGTAACAATTGTTTGCATACAAAATCACAAGTTAAACTACAATGTACTTATAATTCGAATTAGTCTACATTCACTCAATTTCTATTTCTGCTCCAACTTTAATCAAAGCTTCTTTTAGTTTTTCAGCTTCATCCTTGGCTATATCAGCCTTAACCACAGTAGGTGCACTCTCAACAAACTTCTTGGCTTGCACTAAATTCATGCCCTCCATCAAGTTCTTGATCTCTTTAATCAGTGCTACTTTCTGTTTCTCATCAAACTTGGTCAGTTTGACTGTGAACGATGACTTGACTTTTTGAGGTACTGCCTCTTCCTCATCATCAGCAGCAGCAGCATTACCAACTGGCATTGCTCCCATCACTGCCATGGGTGCATCAGGCAAATTCAGTCGCTTTTTCAATACACCTGACAGTTCGGATACTTCTAAGAGATTCAGCTGAGATATTTCACTCACTAATTTCTCAATTTTTGGGGATACTGGCTTGTCTACATTAGATGGTGGTGGAATAGTAATGTTTTCCACAGGGGCTGCGGTGGCAGCTTCCGCTGAGTTTAGAGTTGTGCTAAAAGATGGTATTTATATTATGGTTTTACAAACATGCGTTAATTGTTGACTATTACCATCTTGACAAACTTCTCCAGAGCATCTTCCTCGTAGTATAAGCAAGTAATCTTGTGCTATTCATTGTTGTTAATAATGGTTTAACTTTTGCGATACCTCAACACGCTACAGACTGATAATTTTAAGGCTAGACGGGCCGGTTCCCACCGGGTTTGATCGGGCATATTCGGAATGCGCTCGTGCTTGTGATACAGAGTGTCAATTGTAATAACGTAACCGTAATCCCGATTAATTTCTACTGTCACTCCCGTTTAAAATATCTTGAAAATCGCATGAACTTTCATAAATAGTTACTGACTAACTGGACTAAAAATTGCAATTTGTTTATGAAATTAGTTCTTTATCCTCAAATCAATAACTACACTTTGTATCACACAGTATGTCGTCCAAAGTTCAACACATACAGTGTGACACCGCTAATCCAGACCGGAATCACCATAAACGTCGTAAACTTTGAATGTTGTGCAAAATGTTAGTGTTGAGCCTACAAAATTTGCAAAATTCGAAATTTAGAAAACTTTAATTTATTCCAATCGAAGCAGATATATAGCCCCATTACGTCAATATACGCCAATATAAAATATAAATAATACACAATTTAATAAAATATAAATCATTAATGAATTCGATCAATTTGTTAAAATCTCAATCTCAAAACTCCCAACTTTCCAACCATTTCAGTCCGTGCATTGTCGAGTTGACTTCGTTAGAAGTAGGCCCGCTCATGCCATAAGCCAAGGGCGAAAACAAAATGAAACTGTAGCTAATCGTTGATAGAATCATAGCCAACAATATGTGATGAACGGTGTTACTAATGTGTTCGGGGAAGAATTTCGGTATTTCTTCAAGCAGATAGTCGAGGATAATGCCAGTAATCATTGAGCTGAAAATTAATGCGGGGAAGTAGTGATGAAAGTATAAAACGCGACCCATCGCCCAAAACGGAACGTAATGCAGCATCCATCCTAGGAACAGCCATGCACAGGCAACGAGTTTTCCTTTATGAAATTCTGTAATAAAATAATGTTAAAATGACGTTTAAAATGGTAAGTAAATGTTTAATAGGTACCTGACAATGACTTAATGTAGCCTCTCTGTTGTTTAACAGCGTTGATAGCAAATATAACGATGAAAATCAGAAGAAAGACTAAATTTCCCCACCAGATGATTGGATTACCAAGGAGGTAAATTCTATAGGTGGATCCTGAGAAGAATTGGCCCTGAAAGAAACATTTCTTTTTTATTCCAAACATTTATATTAACTTAAATGTGTGCGTGTAAGTCCAAAAATTAGTCAAGTTTGGCCTATTTTGCATGGCAAGTTTTGAAAAAGTATATAAGTTGGTCAACTTTGGGAGCAATTTTAACGTACTCCCTGCCTGAAATTCAATGACGACAAATACTAAAATTAAAAGAATAACTCTTTCGCTACAAAATAAAGAGAAAATCAGAGTATTATCGGACTTGGATCCAAAGTTACAGCCAATTTTGCAATGCATGTTTTGAAAAAGTACCTAAATTGCTCAATTTTAGGTGCCGATTTGACGTACTTCCGGCGGAAATTTAATGACAACAAGTACTAAAATTAAAAGAACAACTCTTTCGCTACAAAATAAAGAGAAAATTAGAGTATTATCGGACTTGGATCCAAAGTTACAGCCAATTTTGCAATGCATGTTTTGAAAAAGTACCTAAATTGCTCAACTTTGGGTGCCGATTTGACGTATTTCCGGCGGAAATTCAATGATAACAAGTACTAAAATTGAACGAACAACTCTTTCGCTACAAAATAAAGAAAAAATCAGGCTGTTATCGGGCTTGGATCCAAAGTTACAGCCAATTTTACAATGCATTTTTTGAAAAAGTATCTACATTGCTGAACTTTAGGTGCCGATTTGACGTATTTCCGGCGGAAATTTAATGACGTCAAGTACTAAAATTGAAAGAACAACTCTTTCCCTACAAGATAAACAGAAAATCGCGGTTAAGTGGTTGAGCTTAGAGTAAAAATTACAGCCGATTTTGCAACGTAAGTTTTGAAAAAGTACACAAATTAGTAAACTTTATGTGCCATTTTAACACACATCCGGTGGAAAATCAATGACGACAAGTACTAAAATTGAAAGAACAACTCCTTCGCTACGGAATAAAAAGAAAATCAAGTAGTTAGAGTCAAGGCGATAGCCGATTCGGCAAGACAGGTTTCAAAAATCTTGGAAATTAACCAAGTTTGAGTGTCATTTTGACGTACTTCGGGTTGAAATTCAAGGACATCAAGCACTTAAATTGAAAGAATAACTCCCTAGTTTACGATACAAAGCGAAATTCAGGAAACTATCGTGTCTATGATAGGAATTACAGCTTCTGAAAGCAAGAATATACTTACTCGATAATTAATGGGCCACTGCCATGGTCGCGACGTTATTTCACCCTCCTTCGGCTTCAAACCAGCGTTCCCTTGAAACATGACAGCGTGCGATTCGAAGAACCGTTCGAGGAACGACGGAGCATACAAGTCAAAGCTCACATTGGGCACTGAAATCAATCAAAACGAATTAAAACAAAGCACATACAATATTAACGAAAGAAACGTACACTTGTCGAAGATATTTTCCTCCACATTCCACACCCCATTCGCGTCGCGCAGGTTCGGATTGCAAGAAACTTCTTGCTGTTCGTATCCCCACTTCGGCAATTGCTTCCCGCTGGTGGTCAACACGCAAGATTGAAGATAATGCACAAACTTTAACTTCGCGCTGACAGCCGTGATTTCACTCCCGTCCTTCGCTCCAATCACGGTCACCCTCCAAATATCGTTCGCATCCCCAGTGCCGTTCTCGCCATAACCAGTGACTTGATAATGCTTCTTCGTAATCGGCGCGCTCTCCTTATGCGAATGGACATTTCTGCGCGTTTGGACGTGTTCCAATCGCACCAAATCGCCGCTTTTAACAATGTCTATTCCATCGATATCCTCCGTATTATATCTCTTAATCAGCCACTTGTTGTTGTCGTCTTTATGCGTGTAAGTCGTGATCTTAAACAGATTCCTTAAGTAAATATTGCTCCGTGTTTATTTTAAAATGTTTTCTAATGTTACCTGTTGTTGACGAGCTCCAACTCCTTCAGGATACAAATGATAATGCGAGTGTAGGTATCCACCTCCTGTACGATGATTTTTCAAAGTAACAACCGCCCCGTAAGCCACTTGTCGAGGCATACTCGCGTTGTGCAAACTATTGCCGATCAGTTGCGACTGGAAGGCCGAGCTGTAAAAGCCGTCGCCGTTTCCGGAACGATTCAATACTGTCAGGTGTATGTAGAAGAAAAAGACGTAGAGGAGAATTGGCCAGAGGATGAGGCATACAGCGCGACAGAATAGTTGCTGGATTGTTACCATCTGAAAATGTTACATTGAACGATTAATATAATTCGAGTTCGTAATAAGTCGATGCTTTAATTGCAAGTTTTGTGCTGTTTCTCGCATATATTCCGTAGGATTTCAATTACTTTGCAAATAAATAAATCCACTCTCGGTTTGGGAGGCACAAGTTTCAATTTTTCAAAATTTCGATCATCTTTACTTTGTTTTACAGAAAAAACGATTGCTCTTTCGTTCTGAGTAACGAAAAGTGTAAATTTTCATCGATAAATACCCGAAAATTACAATTTTTGTAAATTTTTGGCCCCTAAATTTTACTTGCACTATTTTTCGTGAACCGTCGACACGATTCAGTTGTCTTTATTGTATTATATATAATTAATGCAATTATATATAATAATTGCGATTTCTTTCTGTGTCCCGAAAATTTAAAAGCTTCGTCGATAAATGTAAAAATTTGGCCGTACATTCCAAACCTTCGATCCGATATCGATCATATTGCTTCATTTTGTAGAAAAATAACTTCTCTAGCTTCTAGACCCACGTTAGTTTCAACATTTCACCGCTAGATACCAGAGAATTTGCAATTTTAACAATTTTACGAGTCTAATATTCAATAATTCCAACATATCTTCTCTCAACCACGAACGGACCTTTTCCGAGCTACGTACCGTTAAAAATGTCTTCGATAAACGCGAAAAGTTGTCAATTTTAACAGTTTCTTGGGTATGAAATTATGTTTTTGTGCCACACCTTCCAATCCGATTACATTCATATTTATTTTATTTCATAGAATGTCTCCGCCTTCCAACGCTGGCCAAGTCTTATAAATCCATCGGTGAATCCGATAATAAGCGAAGTAAAACACAACATGTAACACATTTTATTACAAGAACTAAAGTCTAACTTTGGTAAAGAAACAAACTGGCACCGCTTTATTCTGAAACACTGCGCAATCAATTAAACTCTCACTGTGTTTACAAACATTCACATTTTATGTCTCACATCTTCGGTGTTTACAGCATTTTGACAAGTCTCACTAGCATCGACAATTTGACTCTTATACAAATTTCCTAGCATTAATCCCAGAAACAGTATCCAGCCGACTTGGTGATTGGATATGAATTTACTAGCGCAATCGTTCGTATTGTCAATGTTCAACGTTACAATCTGCGAGGCAAGATGCGTCGAAATTAATCCTAATGAAGCATAATATGGCCACGTTTGATCCGCCATCGCGCCGGTGACCGCCAAAGAGCTGATCATCGCCACGGAGAAGGCGCTCAGCCACGGCTTGGTCCTGTCGCCGAAATGTATCGCCGTGCTTTTCAGTCCGATGAGCATGTCGTCCTTCTTATCCTGATGCGCATAGATCGTGTCGTAGATTAACGTCCAGAAGATGCCGGCGCAATACAGCGGCAAGCAAACGCTCGGGTCCAGATACCCTCTCACGGCGCTGTAACCGAGCAGGGCGCCCCAGTTGAACGTGAAGCCCAGCATGAGTTGGGGCCAATATGTAACGCGTTTAAACAGTGGATAACTGAAAACCAACGATAACGACGTGGCGCCCAACATAATACTGTACCAATTAAGTTGCAGGAGCACGCCTAAACCCGCGAACAATTGAGCAACTAAAAATCCGTATGCCTGAGGCATTGACACTGTGCCATTGACCAGCGGTCGATCTCTGGTACGATCAACTTTTCCATCGATGTCTCTGTCCCAGATGTCGTTCACTGTGCAGCCCGCGCCTCGCATGATTAGGGCGCCGGCGCCGAAAAGGCTTAATAAATATAGGTCGGGAAGGCATCCTGGCGATGCTGCTGCTGCTATACTCCAAGCACCCGGCCAGAACAGTAACCAGCTGCCGATGGGTTTGTCCAGGCGCGCTAAGCGCAGATACGGCTGGATTGACTTTGGCGAACTGTCGACTAGCTTCGCGGCGAACTTCTTGTCCTTCTCCTTTTCCGCTTCATCGTTCAGGACGTTCAGCTTCGCGAAGTCCGACTTGTGAAGTTGGTCGAATCGGTAGAAGTTCGATGTGGCGCCGATCTTGATATTACCGCTCGATTTCAGGCACGAAAACTTTCGTGCCGAGGCGATGCTTCGTATTAGGAACATTTTCCGCTCGCCGGAAATTTAGTACTTATGCACATTTGAATTTTTTGCGATGATTTCCATCACATCGCGAGGATTATTCAACTCGTCCCGAAGCGCACGTTTCAAGGTTAGATCGAAACATTCACGGTTACGACCGGTGTTACAATCACCGAGTTTACTTGTTGTTGGCACTGTTTTAAATGTTTAGAAACCTATATGAGGTGAGCATACAACGTGACTTTGAACCTTGAACTTGTTTATTATTTATATCATATTATAAATATTTTATTGGTACGCAAAACAGATCATTCTGATTCACATGCATTTGTTGTAAAGTTGGTGGCATACGTTGCGCAACAGTTCACTTTATGTACCGATTTCTAAATAAAAATTTCATACTTTATGCAGTAGGATTTATCAAGAAAATATTTACGCAGAGTTTCCACGAGAACTTGTCTGAAATTATGTGTTCCCAATAACATACGTAAAGTTTTCGTTTTTGCGCACAGTTGCCATAGAAATGCGTGTATTTTGATTTCGCTTTCGGCTCCTGTGCTGTTCGTTTTGCGCAAATAACGCAAAAACTAATCAACCGATTTTAATACTTTTGGTCTTATTTTACTCCTTAAAAAAGGGATTACTTTATAATTCAAGATTATCCTATATCTGTATTTGATCACGAGTTGTCGATGATTAAAAATTCAATTTTCATAAAAGGGCTTCAATTATTCGGTTGACAGTTTTGTGCAAATAACGCAAAAACTACTCGACCGATTTTGATTTGACATTTGTTTTGAAATTTGCGCAAACGCGCAACGTTCCGTAAAGCGAATAGTACGACAAGGAATCGCCAATTGTCGTAACATATATGTAAACTGAATTAAAATAATTAATTAGAACTGAAAAACTCACCACTGATTTGCTCATATCTCCGAGTGTCCTCCATAAATCGGAAATAGTGATAAATCCCACAAGCAAAACGATGAAAAGCCCAACGAATTTCACTGATATGCAGCAAGCCAACATTGTCCCAGTAAATATTAGCCAGCACCACCAGGGCCAACTAAAATCAGGAATCCTGGACGAAGACACTTTGACTGCTCCAAGAATCGATCCGACCATGAAGCACAAAAGTATTGGATCAAGTAGGATGTATTGCGTTAATGTTAACAGGCCAACATCTAAATAAACATACATAACAATAATAAAACAATAACAATAATACAAACAACGTTTTCTTACCAAATAAAATGAGTAATGAAGCAAATGTAGATGCCATCAAACTATCAGTCATTTCGTCAACAGTTAAGAAAGTCATTGGCACAATGGTTGCTCCCAAAGCAGTACAGAACTGAAACAAATGCATTTGAAATTATTCGTCTACTTTCAAAAAGTCAATTTTTAAGAATAAATAACTTACAATTCTCATTCCCAAATAGCTAACATTTTCATATTTGTCTCCTGGCTTATCGAAAGCGAAACTTCCATCATAGCCAGTCAGATATCCAGACAAACCAATCAACATTTTGCCCAATGGGGGATGGACATCGAAGAAGAATGTTCGATTGATGTACCAGGAGCCCATCTTCCCAAAATGTGTCTCATCCCAGCTACACAAGGAAAATTTATGTTCATGATTGCACATTGAAGTAATACTAATTGTAATTTATACTCACCACACATGATCCGGTTCAGAAACTTTGTAAAATCGTGTGAATATTGTGAGCGCGCATATGACACTGAAGATGATCCACCAAGCCCTAGAAATAACGCTTCTTTTAGGTAATTTTATAATGTAATTAGTTTTACATTATTCATTTATTTACCTCTGGTTGTTCGGTTGCATTTTCTGAGCCATTTCTTCGAGCGATTAGTGTACGACACTGGCCATCACTGACCTGCGTGCAACGGTGCTACGTCAACAAGACACGAAAGAATTTGAAAGATGCAACAGGTACGCACAGGTAGAAGGAATCACCTTCTCCCAGCACTAAACCAACTCTCATGGCCCGCGGTCGTTCTGGTAATTGAAATCACTCCACTCACCAGTGCGCTTTCGAAAGCGCGCCAGTTTCAAAAATTATTATATTAGAGTTGCCCAACTCAATGTAAATATTAATCAGCCTTGTAGCAAAATGAAACATTTTGTGAAGATCCTTGTCTATCAATTTTCGGTCGTTCCCTCCTGATATCTGTGCATGATTTGTACGTCGATGATGGATGTTTGGTCCCCGCCTTGGACTTGTTAAATCATTCTTATCGTATATCGTATATCGAAGATTTGAATTTTCGGCGCGGCGTTAGTGTCTTCTTAGTCTGGCAGTAACTTTTCGAATATCTCCGAAAATATTAGCGGTAGAAAAAAACGCTTACTGCCCTTCGAATCACAACAATGGCTGGAGCACGATTTGTCTTAGATTAAATACGAATTTATAACGAGGATAGAGTGGTCGACATCACCTATTTGATGTACATGCAGGGTAATATTATGGGCAGGGGTAATATTAGCGATAGAGAAAAACGCC
>JARRAA010015403.1:0-17403 GCA_030557295.1 Ecitodaemon sp. MM-2014 | reverse complement strand
TGTGAGGTTACGCCGGTTACGCGATGCACATGAATGTGGTTCGATCTATGTTCATGAGATGGCGCTCGAATCGTTTATGCGCTCGAAATCGTAATTTTCAACATTTCCCGGTGAATTTAGAAGCAACTCGCCCGCCACACTGAAAGATAATTTCCTTCTCCACATTCCGATGCATATTGGCGCCGAAACCAATCAAACCAGGCGCTTTCTATAATAACAATTGTGTTCATTAATAAAATCACACAGAGAGATCCGAGTGCAGGGAGCGTTATGATTGGCTGCACTTAAAGGATTTAAAGTGTATAAGCGTATAAACACTAATGCGTCAGCGCAGCTTAAAACCTTGTTACAGCCATAACCCGGCATTAAGGAGGCTAGAACGGCGTCCTTGTCAAGGCCGTGTCCTTACGAACGGAGTGAGTGAATGCACGCGATGCTGACTTATGTGCGAGGGAAGAGTCGCGGGCGTGAATTCGTGCCGCGTATGTCGTCAGCTGGCACTCATCCGAGCGGAAAAATTAAAAAATGGGCAAATTTTGTTGGCAATTTTCACCCACTCCCGGTAGAAAGTTTGGGACAACTCGTGCGAAAATAGAAAGAACAACTCTTCTGCTTTGAAATGAAGTAAATATTATGATACTATCTCCCTTAGAACGCATGTTACAGCCAATTTTGCAAGACATGTGTTGGAAAAGTTCAAAAATTGACAAACTGGGTGACATTTTGACCCATTTCCGATTGAAATTCGATAATAAATGATGCTAGAATTGAAAGACCCACTCTTCCGCTACGAAATAAAGTAAAAATCGCGAAACTCTTTCGTCTAGAACGCAAGTTACAGCCGATTTTACAAGGCATGTTTTAGAAAATTTTAAAAATTGGCAAACTTCAGGGGCCATTTCAGCCCACTTGCCTGTTGAATTTCGATAATATGTCATATTAAAATTGAAAGAGCAACTCTTCCACTACGAAATAAAGTAAAAATCGCGAAACTGTTCAGTCTAGAACAAATGTTACAGCCGATTTTGAATGGCATGTTAGGGAAAATTTTGAAAATGGGCAAACTTTGGCGGCCATTTTGACCCACTTGAAATTGATACCGCATCATTCCTAATAATACAATAATTTCATTTGTAACACAAATAATAAATATAAATGTTGTACTTACTTTCAAAAGTATTTGTTCCTCATTGTCACTTTCAGCATTTAATATATTTCAGAACAGCAGCGACAGCTGATTGTCGAACTCCACGATTTACATGGTAAATGTTATCATCTTTATAAAAAATCAAGATGCATCAACCAGCGCCTTTGGCATGGCAGTAATAGAAAACGTTTTTAAAATTAACGACACAAACGGCAACTTCGCATAAATGTGCATCAATTTCGCCTTTTCCGGGAAGTTCGTCAGAAAGTACCTATGACACATGGAATGATAATTACTAAAACGATTTCCCAACTCATTTCAACTACTCACTGCTTGGTATTAACCAGAAGTCGCGATTGCCGACAATCTTTGCTAAACGTGCGAGGTCGACTGGCCGTATAGGCCATGGTACCATCGAGCTGTTGAATAACAAAGACTAAAACAACTTCATGCCGCTTACATCGACGCCGAAGCATCTCCAATATCACAGCATATGCTCCTTCTACATAAAAGTCGGCAGCAAACAAATGATGCCATGTCTCAGTCCCCGTTTTCTCTGCATCCTTATGCCCCTCGTAGTAGCAGCGGCCAGTGTGCACATAACTTTTAAAACAGCAGCCAGGGTGCGTTAGCTGTTGTTCCTGCAGGGGCAAGAAGTACTTGTCCTCGCTCGTGCCCATCTGAAAGCTCGAATGGAACGAATGCGTGATCGGATGAGTATATAGATATTTGAACAGCGTTTTCCAAAACGTGTGATCGTTATTCGCAAATCTGGCGAAGAACGTTTCCACCGGCGAGGAATTGAGCCCTTCGTGAGTCCACCCGGGTGCGAAAATGGCCACCGAAAGGTTTAAATCGCGTGCCATTTGAAGCCCCTGAAAACAACACGAAATATTACGATATCGCAAACGCATAGAGTGACCAACTTACCAGATAACACTCATGCCCAGCGGGGTATGGCGTATTCCGTCCAAAAACATCTATCCCAACGTAGACATCGAGGTTTCGGTTTGGCGCGTTCGCAAAACTTGTCTTTAAATTCTCTTGGGTCATGGTATAGTTCAAGAATATGCCATCGCAAACATCAAAAAAGCAACTAGCAAAAAAGGATGATATTAGTTCAATTAGAAGAAATAGATTTGACATTTAAATACCTGTTTAAAGAGTTGAGCTCATTCTGCCACTTTAGCTCCCCGGTGCTTATTACGCTGTCGTACCAAATGACCAAACCATCTTCCACCGCAGAATGCACAGCCAGAGTCAATTTCTCGACAAATTTGACCAACAAACCAATCTTGTTGGCCGCTATCTTATTCTCTATGTTTATCAGCCAGCCATCGAGTTTGCACGCTACCGTGACAGCCTTCAAAGCTTTCACGAACTGCTCCAACGCGTCCTCGTCCTGCAGGAACGCATTGCACAGCGTTTCGCCCGGCTGCCACTCCGTGATGATCGTGCCCAACATTTGCACGCCGTTAGCATGCGCGACATTAATCCATTGCAGCGGCGGAATTGTTATAAAATGGTGCGAGAAATACACGAATGCGTCTATCAAGCACCAGTGCGTGAAGGTGTAGCCGTTTCCCACATTAACTAAATCGCAAAATTTGTCCTCCAAGTAGCCGTTCTTCATGTCATGGCACACGAGCGTTTTGGGCACCGACGCTCTGTCGAGTCTTCGAGGAATGCCACTGAAGTATCCGGGAAAGTTGATGTGGCAATTAAAATCGTCGTTCTCGATGACATACTTCGAACGCGGACGTCGTTTCAGAGTTCGGTCAAACCAGCTTGGAGGATTTGCGGCAGCCAGAAACAAGTCCTCAATTGTTGTGATTGGTTTACATTCCACTGGAGCTAAAATAAAATATGCATCAATTAATATGTCACGAAACTGTGTGGTATTGATAAAGTTACTTACTTGAACGCGTCGTGATGTCAATTTCCTCAGTCATTTTGGTAAAAGTTTAAGATTTGGCCCCGGAATTCCCATGAAGAATTGGCCTTCTGAAAATGCGTAATAAAGCAAGTTTAAATTTGAATTCAGAAACCGGAAATTCGGGAAACACAGGAAAACAAGATGGCCGACGTGACAGTTGTCAAAACCGGGCAAACCAGCGACCAATCAAACACAAGCATCGCAAGCATCGGATCATCGGATGTTCAGAATGAACAAGTAAACATGTTAAAACCGAAAATTCGCCAAACCGTAAGGTCCTCTCAACACGTTCGCACATCTTAATCCATTCCGTCATTACGCCAGCAACGTTTGCCTTTATTTCTGCTTCAATATTACAACATTATGTGGCAAACCACCTTAGCACCACTCTGATACAATCGCTATTTGTGTCAAGTCAGTGAGTAACCGAGTGAGAAAAATTGTTCAGTAAATTCAATAAATGAGTGGTAATAACACAAACTTCATGCATGGAGAATTGCCGATTACCTTTAACATTGGTTATAACATTAATGCAAGAATAGTTCACAGAATTTATTGCACTTTAAATAAATTTGCTGGTTGTAATGACACAAATTATCATTCATTATTTGGAATCATATAAATATTGATGTTTACATGCTGTCGATGTTATCGATGATGTTTAAACCAGTTTGTTTTAGCAATAACCTCAGAAATATCAGCTGACAATGATTAAAGACAAAACTAATGGATTCCACAGTTAAAAAATAATCAGCATAAACAAATTATGAAAGGCGCTTACCTTGGTTTGATATGTAATTCGTCCACTTTCAACTTTTGCACCAATTTTTCCTGCAATATTTCGCTTTGATCGTTTCGTCCCTCGGGCGCACGTCACTTGTTTCTTTCTCGCGCATGCGCAGTAAGCACTAGCGATATCAAAATCATATCGATATTTTATTTTCGATATAACAATATTTTATTTATCGATATATCGCTATAAAAGTAGTAATCGCTACCTCGATTAAGTTAAAGCAATCCCACTAGGGGGCGCTGGCATATTCGAAATTTATGAGCTCGCCACAAAACGAGCGCAAAACTAACTTTATTAGTTCATTTATTGGGAATAATTTAATTACCTATGGATAAAAGCCGAACTATTTTGGTAATGACAAGAATAATTACAAAACATATCGAGTCTCATTTACAATGAATTAATAAATTCGAGTGGAGAAGTGGCGATTCAAACGCGCCTCTTTATGGCCTCCTCGATCTCCGGAACAATGTTCTTGAACTTCTGCCACTGCTCCATGTTGATCATGATGCCCTTCTTGCTGGGCTTCATCTCACCATCGGCGGCCATGTAATACTCTCTGATGCTGACATACCACTTGTTCTTAAACTCGGTCAGCTTCACCAGGCGATTGCGGCCGAACTCCCAGGAATCTTCCTCGTCCTCGGCCCTGCTGGCGTTGCTGGGCTTGGCGGTTTTCGCCGGTTCGGCCTTCGCCTTCTTCACCGGCATCCTCTGCGGAGAAACGCGCGATGCTAGGTTAGGTCCGACGCCGGCGCGAGCGGAGAAAAAAACTTACGTCGTCGGGGCCGGAATCCGAGTCGCTGCTGGACTCCTTCGCCTTGGACTTGCGCTGGGTGCGGGGCATGTTACGTCGATCGCTTCGACGAGTTGCGAAAAAATATTTCGAGGGCTTTCGAGTGCGCAGCGCAGCGCGACGAACGTGGACGAGATGGAGATGTTGCGTTCCCAACTTCCCGACCGCATTCAACAAGTTTGGTTCGCCTTTCCGCCGCACCCAGCGCGCGGCGCTAGTGAGGAGTCACTAGCGGTTGGGGTTTTTCGAGCCCGCTAGTGACTCACCAGACGTCGGTAACTCTGGTAACTTCTAGGGAAGTTTCTTGCTAATGTTAGTTACGTACTTCGGCACGTGTTGTAAACATCAAGAACAGCGCCGCGGCGGTGCGTAGGTTAGAGTCTCGTCGCGCATTCAGTCCCTTCGGCGCATCACGCGTGCACAAGATGGAGAAAATCGCGGAAATCCTAAACAAATCCAAGGGAGATTTCTTGCCGATCTCGGTAGACAAGCCGCTGGATCTCGTTTACGATGCCGGCCGGCTCATGGCGTTCGACTCCAACGACTTGGACGACAGGACGTTGAGGTAAGCGCGCTACTTCGCCCGCATGGTGCACGCACTTCGAGCGCCTTTACGTCGGCGCGTTTCGGACTTCCGACCGCTTTAACTTTAACTCTCGTTTAGATGCGACCCGAACGACTACCTCCGCGACCTGACGCGCGACAACGTGCAGCTCCTGATGAACCAGATCTGGGAGTTGCCGACCGAGCGCGTGGAGGACGTGATCATCGTCAAGCTGCCGCCGCCAAAATTCACGCTGCCCAGGGCCAAGCACGTGCCCAAGCCGAAGCCGCTCACCAAGTGGCAGCAATTCGCGCTGGAGAAGGGCCTCCAGAAGACCAAGAAGAGCAAAGTCACCTGGGATGAGGAGCTGAAGAAGTGGATCCCCACCTACGGCTACAAGAGGGCTGCGGCCGAGAGGGAGAAGGACTGGGTGCTGGAAGTGCCTCAGAACTCCGATCCCTACGAGGACCAGTTTGCCAAGAAAGCCTTCAAGAAGTCGGAAAGAGTTGCCAAGAACGAGCTGCAAAGGCTGAGGAACATTGCCAGGGCAAAGAACATCAAGATCCCGAGGACTGGCATGCTGAATCCTGACGTGCAGTCTGCCAAGGAGGTAAATCGCCATTCCGGTTTAGCGTGGAATTGTTACAAATCTGCGTTGACTCTGTTTCCAGCTCCAAACAGCAGTCACCGTTGCCAGGTCGTCGACAGCGAGCGCCGGCAAGTTCCAATCGAAGCTGCCCAAGGAGAAGGAAGCCACCAACGTGCATTCGCTCATCCCGGGCGGCAATCGCAAGAGGAAGCTGCCGCCGATTTCCGGCGACGCCGAGAAGCGCGAAAACCTCAGCCTGGTGGACTCCGTGCTGAACAAGCGGCCGAAGATCGACATCGAGCGGGCCGTCGCTCGGCAGCTGTCCTCGCACGGATCGAGGTGAGACATTTATTTCGATTTTTCACTTTCGTTGCAAAAAATTATGGTAGATTCGCGTGTAAATTAATCGACGGATTTCGTTCCCCAGCAGTATGACGGAAGAAAGACACACGGATCGGCCGAAGGGCCGCGGTGGCAAGGGCGCCAAGGCTGCCAACCCGAAGAGCGGCAAGAAGCCCAAGGGTGGCAAGGGCGTGCACAAGAAGGGCACTGGAAACCACGGTCGCAAGCGTCGCTAGGCGTTCGTCAATCCGCACGAATTGTACATACGTTAATTTAAGGTAAGCAGCGTCGTGCGCGTTAGTTGTGTATGTCCCATCCGAGCTCGGGCTGCTTCGTCGAGGCCATGTAGACGAGCGCGCCCTTTCCCGGCAGGACCTTCACGGCGACGTAGGTCTTCTTGTCCGGCGACCATCGGCTCATGTAGTCCTTGCCCGCTTCCTTCTCGCCCAAGCATCCGTGCTGGAAGCGACGAGGCGTTTAACGTTATCGATTTGCTTCGCAGGTAGAGTTAGTCGACCAAGCACGCCGCCGGGCTCACCTGTTCGGTATACTGCGGGTAGCCGAAATGCGTCGGCACATCGTAGAGGCTGCGATGCAGGACGGTCAGCAGGTATTTGAAGAACTGGTTGCGGTGACGCTTGACGGCGACGTCGCGCGTCTTCATGTCGCACAGCTTCGCGACCCACTTGCTGGCGATGTCCCTATCTGCGGGCGTGCAATCGTCGTGTTTAAGCATTGCGTGCGCGCGCAGGCGAAATCCTTGCGTGTCTAGAGGATGCTCTAGACGATCGCCAACGGATTGCGTCTGGTTGATTTGTGTCACTGTTCGCTTTACGTTTATATCTGAGTTGTTATAAATATGATAGAGTGAGTTTTATACGAAGCCTTAATAAACATCTAGTTAATAGCAGCTCGCTTATTGCTCTGTCCCTCAACCCTTCGCCGACAGGCGAGCGCGAGAGTCTTGCATGCTTGGCCTAATGCACGTTGATGTTTTGTAATCGTGTAATGCATGCGTTTCGAGCGCTTTCTTTGGCAAAATTTGTGTTATCGGCAACGGATTTAGTAATTAGCGTAAATGAAGCGATTTTACCATGCTTGCGCGGCAGCTGGCCGATGAGGTTGCGTGCCATCATGAGGCCTCGATTGAATTCCTCGTCGTAGGCCCCCAGGGCCGCCGCGTGCGCCATCACGATGATTTGGAGTGCGAGATTCGCCCACGAACGAAACGCCTGTGCGCACCGCGACAGCCGAAATTGATCTAACGGCGCCGCGTAACCATCGCGACCACGACAGCCGTGCGCCGCACGTCGGCCGGTAATGTGCGTCACTTGTGCAGTCCTTTAGATCTAAGAAACATCCGAAATCTTCCTGCTTGAGCAGTTCATCCCAAGCAGACAGCCATCGACTATGTCCGGCGCAGGCCTCAGAAACTACGGCCCCGTGCCGGTGCTCGACGAAGAGGGTACATTCGTCCAGCCGTTGCCCGCTCCCAGCAATCCGGCCGGGGCGGCGGACTGGCATCGGGGATTGACTCCTTCGGAGCGCCTCCACGTCCACCACACGCTGGCCAGCGCCAGGCGCTACGTGCACTTTAAGCCGCTGACGTGAGTTCCACGGCGCTCCTCGAAATTAATTCTAATTGCGCGCTTGTAAAATTTAATTAGACGCGGTAGATAAAGTTTTAATGAAATATTAATGTCGATTCGCCGGCACGCTCCAGTTGCCACCCGCGGGTTAATGCGTTCTTTTCCTCGGCGCTCGCTCCGCGGAAAACCTAAACGTGTCTGGTTGCTTCCAGCGGCTTGAGTCCAGTGGACGCCTTGGACATCACCTTGGAGGCGGACTACAACCAAAGCACCGGCACCTTCGCGGATCAGATCGACGTCATCCTGCAGCGCGTGACTTTCGGCGAGGACAACCGGCGGAGACTGCGGAATGTCCTCGACGTGCCCAAGCCGATCGACCCGATCGGCAACGCCAATCAGCTCGCCGAACAAATGGAAGCGGCGCACAACCGCTACGGCCCTTACAACACCGCGGGCCACCTGAGCGTGATGTCCAAGTGGCGCTACCCGAAGGACCAGTATGGCCGCTACGACAAGTTCCACGAACTGTACGTCACCGGGCTCAAGGAGCGCCGCAATCGCAACTGCGTCAAGCTGATGCACTCCTCGCATCACTCGCCACAGACGAACTCCGGATATTCTCGGCAGGACCGCGATGGAAGCACCTACCAGTACTAACAAGCGCCCCGACCAGCCGGAGTCTCGTTGGCGCCCGCTTGCCAATTAGCGCCGCAACCGACGACGTGCAATCAGACGGCAATGGAAAGCACCGATTTCGACCAAGAACTCAATTTCGAATGAATAAACAACAGCCAAGCGAATGCTCGATGCGTTTAATTTCAATTTGAAATTTAAATCACTTATTAATTTCGTGCTAATTAAATTAAATAAATCACGCCGGCCCGAATTTACCAGGCGTGCCGCGCTCGACGCGGAAGCGACGGGGAAGCGCAAACGACGCAGGCACGCGCGCGCGCGCGCCGCTTAAGCCGGGGATTAATTAAAATAAACGAAACAATCAGAGTGTGAATCATTAGCGGTAGCGGCGCGGCGTCGTGCCTTATGGCGCACTTGAATCTGGAGAACTGAACGTTTTTAGCTGTTCCTGCGAGGAATTCTTTTTCCGTAGGAAACTTTTGGGACACTCGAACAATTCATGTGGTGATTGCTTTTATTGAACAAGAGGCAGAGGACTGTGGTTGAACAATTGTTTGCAGCGCTGAACGTTCTTCGCTTTGGCAGGAGACAATCGTCAGCAGTGGAGTCGCACCTCCTGGTTGTCAATGTTCGGTGGGAACAACGAGCGTATCGTTGTGAAATACTAGAAACAACGAGTGCCTTACCTTCCATATACTTCGCAAGAAGATAGGTATCAAAATACTTACAAATCGTGATGACTTCCGTTGTTGCCATCAGAAGCGTTGTGTTGTCAAATCGGGGTGTGCGGCAATCGCTGTCTTCAATGAACTTGTATGTTCATTCTTTGGGGTATACCAAGTTATTTCGAGTGTGTACCATGGTAGGCGTTTCGAGAGATTCGGTGGGGACTAGACGAGCGCTAACTAGGATTCCAACCATCCTCAATCTAACTGCTTGCCTACGGTACTTGTTATTTTTTTTCTTTTTTAATTATTCGTGTATGAACTAATTGTAAACCTAATGCAACCTATAACTAACTTACAATTTTGGATCGAGCGTTAACCTACGTTGCGACCCGTCAGAACCGTGTGTTGCGGACGATGGAGAACTATATGTACGTTTTTTTTTTGTTTTCATTTGTTTGTTTTTATCATGAATGGCACATTATAATAGTCTCCGTAACTTAGAACATTTTTTTGTGTATTTTGTTCCCACTGATAGGATTTTATATTTTTTTTGTGCATTTACGTGCTTTCAACAGTACTGTCGGACAGAAGAGTACGCTTAGCTTTAAAACTAATAGAACATTTGAGCCTACTATTCGTGAGTTATCTTAACCTAACCTAACCTAAGCCCGGACTTGATCGCTACGTTTCCTACCACAGGTCCTAACCAGTACTTGTCCTACCGCTTTGGAGGACGCAAGGGAGGGGGTGAGGGAGGGGTCAGGGGACTTGGGAGCGTGCGCCAGCCGCGGCTTACTGGACACCTCTCGTCCGGGGCTGTGGCTGCTTTGCGATTCTGGTGCGAGCCGGAAGGTGCGCGTCAACCGATGCTCCACTTCGCATCGCAAGCAGTTCCACGGGGAGGGGGCGGGGGGTTGCTGAGTTAGGACGTGGGGAATATGTAGAATTGCGAAGCCCGAGTTTTGTTTCGCCTTTGCCGCGACGGGCAGGCAGTCTGCTGGGCGGGTGCCAAGCCAACCCAGATTAAAGCTGATAGCAAGCATGTGTTCGTTTGCGAACAGAGGGGACGTGTAATGGAGGTGTGATGGAGGTGCGACGACTATAATCTGCTGAAGATGCACATCGGGTCTTGGTAATCTTGGTGCTCCTGTCGTTCTCTGACGAGTGCAGCTGCTACGGTAGGAGTATTGTTGATGCTAAGAGATGGCTGGCGCGGACGTGAGCCTTCTGTGGTTGTGGACGAACTTTGAACTTCTTCAGGATGATTGTTGAAGGAGACAGCACGCGGAGACTATGTTGTTGAGACATCGGCAGACAGACAAACTAATTGAAGATTTACCAGAATGCTTCAATCCAAACACGGGGAGTAACTATTAGTGACTCATTGAAATGATTTACTATCTAGCTTACAATTTAGTTATCTAGCATTTGTTAGGTGACGCGGTGTTATTTATAAATGAAACAAACGACAAAGCATGGCTACCTTGATATGAACATTTTCCGAAAATCGCTCACGTAACGTGTCCGGGGGACTGATTTCACGAAAAATATGGGCCCCCACAGACTAACACCAGAAATAAAGTACAATGACTTACAATTTTGTGGTTTTCTCATGTTGGTTGAAGAAATCACAGCAGAAACGAACAGTTTTTGAAGACTTGAAATTTTGTTCCGCGCCGTGTTCTTCTTCTGATGTTGACTCCACGGGAACACGGCGCGGAATGACCCAGCGGTGTGACATTATCAACGAGGTTAACTCTTTTCATGGCAATCTAGATTCGCGTCACAGATAATGGCTGCCAACCGTCCGTATCTAGTTACATTTTGGTTACAAACCAAAAACCCTAGTGTAACTTCAAGCGAGAGCTCCAAGCAATGTGGGTTGCCTGGATGTCATGGCAATCTAGATTCGCTATAAATATGACGTATGAATTCATGGCTGCCAACTGTCCGCATCTAGATACATTTTAGTTACAAACCAAAAAAAGTGAAACCTCGAAGCAATGCGGGTTGCGTCCTCTAAACAGATATATCAAATAAAACAAATTTCAAATTGAACAATAGCTGCAAAATTTATCAATATTTTACCTTGTACAAAAACTGAAGCAATCCTTTCTGCTCAGTGCAAAAATAAGATGGAACACGACGGACCCACTCAGCTACAGTCTCCGAAACGTCTCTCGAAACACGCATCACCTATACTGGAAAGACGTTTTGTGGTATCCGCAGGTCTGTGCCCCTTCGAGCCACAATTGGGCTACGAAACAGTATCGATTCAAGAGCAATCCCTACCAATCTACGATGTTCATAACACTAAGAGTATCACGCCTCGTTCGATCTTCGAGGACTGCCCAGTTAGAAAGAGATTTTCTCGAAGCGGCAGAACGTTTAAAAGTTATCAGGTGGAATTGTTCAATCCGGATTATCCAAAACCTACGACGCGCACTCTCCTCGAAGCTGTGCGGGATCGCATGACTTCCTTCATATCGCCATTGCGGCTGTCGTCTTCGCAGGACAGCTTGCCGTCCAGTGATACCAACGACTGGTCAGAGTCTTCCTTAAGCGCGCATGATTTACAGAGGGTCAAGTTACCTAAGGAAACTCGTAATGCCAAATTGCCCAAGAACATTCGCGTCACCCAGAAAATACCAGCCAGCAAGGAGAAGTTTATACTACCGCCAAGGCCATGGCTACGGTTCAATAAAGAGAAGCAGGGGCGAGAAAGTAAAACAAATAATGGAACCGATCAAACAAGCGGGAAAATAATCTACCCTAGGCCGGGAAAGAAGTCGCCGAGGAATGGTCCCAAGATAGATGCAAGCACTTCCGAATGTAAAGCAGTTTCATCAGAAAACGACGACACGACAATCTCATCCAATCCTTGGACGGATTCCTACGAACAGTGTGGGGAGCCACGAAGTTTGAGGACATCTGGGACCCCTTCAACCGACACTTGGACCGAGGAGCCGTGGGTACTTGCAAGTGATAAAGACGCATCGAGGAAGTACTTTCTTCAGGAAGAACCAGAATTAACAAAGCGGACCAAACCCGTGTCCAAGTCCAAGATAAAGCCAGACCGTTCGGTACCATGTCCTTTGAACATCCTTTGCGATAGGGGCATCCACGTGGGATTGTGCGATCCTAAGATCAGAGAAAAAGTCGCCACCGCCAATTCGATCAGAAGGCCACATTGTAAGTGCCGGCTAAAGTAATCACGATCATCGACTCGCTTTGTGTTGTATTTCGAGGCTTGGAAAGTCTGATTAAATTCATGTGGTTGGAATGCACATTTCGTAATTGTGATCGTTGTGTATTTTATATCGTGTTTAGCGTCCCGAACGTCCGATTGCCACTGGTCATCGTGTGGTCGTCGAAATCGATCCTTCTTTCGCGCGGATTTGATTCCGACCAAGCTCACGTCGGCCGACAAGTCGCCGGCGCGTCTTCCGGCCGCGGAAGACGACGAGAACGTGGAAACACTTTCGTCGGCAGTCGAGCGCGTCGAATCGACTTCGCCGCGATTCGATAATGCCGATAACGATTCATTGTCCGGCCAGACGTCGTCGGCGTCGACATCTGGAGTGTCTTCGTCGTCGTCCAGCCAGCGTGAGTAGAAAGTCTTCCTTTTGCGACGTTCGCATCTTCGCTTCGGCGACTCTCCTGCGATTTCCATGCGCGCACATGTCGTAAATCGCTGCCCATGTCCATCTTGTTTGGTAAATTCGAGAACGTCGTCCGCATTGTGCGCTCGCATTAATTGCGCCGCGATCGCCGCCGCAGGACGACACAAGACGACGGACGCCAGTGGTTGTTTTGTCGGCGGCGTTTTGCTCGACGCACTTTGCGTTCGATCTAGTTCGTACGCTGCTTAGTGGCTCGACGTTGATTGTTGATTCTTCGTGGAAGCGGAGCGCGGCCATGCTCTGTTTTGCAAAACAATCGTTCGATACACGCAAGTAAACAAAGCGCGCATCGCCTGCGCGTCCTGTGACGCCGGCTGATAATGCGCGGCCAGTGAGACGGTTAATTTAAAAGTTTAAACAAGTTTTATTAACTTACACCGGAGCGCACGCCAGCGTAGCGCGTTCGTTGTACTTTGGGACCTCAGGCAAAACGAATATTTTTCTCGCTGTTTGGTTGTGTTTCTTATCTCGTCACTTAATTCAAAAAAGGTGCATTCTCTCGAATTATTATCGCAGCGAGCAGATATTACGATCGCTGACAAGGGATTTAGGCAATTGTTCCACGAAACAAACCCATGTGATTAAAACTTGTCACACAGATCAAAAATCATGAAACTAAAACTGCAATTCATTCGATTCATTGCTGCTTGTGGTCTCGGCGCATTTTCTTCGAGAAAAATCACATCCCGTGTTGTTTGCGACCCAGTACTAACGAAATAAGCAAATTCCGCGCAATACCTCGTCAAACTGACGCAAAAGTCATACATTCTTTATAAGTTACTGTGCCTATTATAACATTTCTATTATCGTGCAATTGGATTGTTCTACTATCGCAAGAAAGTCTCATTCAAATGCCGCGACAATCGCGCAGAATTTTGATTGTGCGCCGAATGAGTCTCTTCGAAGAAATGTTAAAAACGCAGCCGCGAAGCTTCGGTAAACCTGTACGCATTTGAAAGTAATGTTCGCGCAGAGCATAGCGGGCGCAAAATTATGCTAAGCATATTCGTCCCTCAGCCCTGTTGTGTAGCGAAGGATGTCGGCCGCTCGCCGACGGTTTTCCAACTCGCGACGCACTTTGCGGCAGACTAATAAACTAATTATGCGCGCGCTCGAACGGCCGACATGTCCGTTTGGACGGGCGCTCGATGAAATGCCGCTTGCGGCACGCTGTGCGTCGAGCGCATCGATGCCGAAATTTCGGGCAGGAATCGAGTTATCGATGTGTTCCCGGAGCACGGGCGCCCGCGGCCCGCGACTCCGCCGCCATCCCCACCGCGCGTATATATTGCCGGCCGGCGAAGAAGAATCGCGCAGTTCCATCGTAGACGTAGCGAGGAGCACCAGCAGTGACTTCGACAGCAGCGACCCGGCAAGTGTTCAGACCGTGCTCAGTGCGTGCCCAGTGTACATCCGGTTCCAAGGACTTTAGTGCGGTAGTGCGTTACGGAAGGAGAACGTATTTAGGTAAACACATAACTATGCGAGCTAGACGATAATTGACACGGCGAATAACACGACCAATTAACAAACGGCGGCACTCGGCACAGGCGCTCTCGGCGACGATTGAAAAGCTCGCCACTTGTTTTTGTTCTCTCGCTCAAGACGAATCAATTCAATGCAGCTCAAGTAATGATTTGCTCTCCCGGCTCAAGTTCATGAATTGCTCTGATTTTGTTTGCTCGAACGTCGAGGCGAGGCGATGCCGGTCGATGCGCGCAGGACGATGGCAGGCGCGAAGGCCTGGGTGAATTATGGATTCGCGATGGAAGTTCTCGAGACGGGCAGTAGCCGGCAGCCGACCGGTTTATCGATCCGGGGCGGCGCGAGGTGCTGGAGGTTTCGGTGCGCCGGCGTGCGAGGGCTTCCACCCTTCGGGAATCGCGACGTGCCGGCTTTTCCCCACGCGCCTCCGGCCAGGCGCTGCGCTCGCCGAACGTTCAGATGCAATTGTTTTTCACTGCGCCGTTCTCTCGGCTCAACTTGTTCGCCAATTCTTGCATGCCCAAAAGTCAGATTTGCACGAGCGACGCGAGGAACCACTTCAATTGTTCGATGGCGTCCGCGGAGTGTCGAAAGTTTGTTAATTCGTTACGTTTGCTGTCGTTGTTTTCCAATTGACGATCGTGAAAGTCTTCGGCTCCGTTGCGCGCCTTTCGCCTTTTCCGCAATTGTTCGCGTCGCGGCGTCTTGTTCGAACACTTTGTTGTGTTCCGACGCGCATTTTTCCTCTCTTCCTCCTGCAATCCGCCGATTGATGTGTTTATTGGCATGGCATTCGAGCGAAACAGTTTTGTACGGCCACGCGGTGCTCGCCTCGTTTTTCTAGCGCTCCGGTTACGATGGCTGCGTTCGAGCGTCTGCGTCTCGTGCGTTTTGCGCTATTGAAGCGTTTTATTAGATTCCCATGAATTGACGTTCGCGATATTGCTCGAAACCATTCCGGCTCGCCTCAGCTTACAACTCGGATGCGCAACAATCGGCAGCGATAAACGCGGCGGAAGACGAGGCAAGACAAAACGCCAACGAAAACGCCCGTGTGCGAAACGGTTTTTGGCGCACGCCGCGCGGAATCTTCCCATCATCGTCGTGCCTAATGCGTTCTTGCTTCGAAGTAGCAAATTGCAAATATTCGCGTTCGTGCGTTCGTCGAAAGTGCGACGAAATTTCCGCGCATCCTCGTCGATTTTACAGTTAATTTCCTCTCGCGCGGAATGCCGGACAAAGTTGCAATTCCAGTTCCAGTCCAGTTCGGCCGCGATTTTGGCACCCGGCCGAACGACGAAATTTTGACGAGCCCACACAATCGCGCATTTGCGACTCGCAGCGAGGCGCTCTCGTCGCTATTAGCAACATTCGCAGCTCGCAGGGGCTTGGTTCTTTATTTTCCGGCGCGTCGTTTTGTTTCGTGACTGTTGGCGGGATGGAAGCGGCCGGCCTCTCCCTTGAGCCTTGACATTGAAAAACTCACAACGCCCGACTGAAACATGCGCTGCAGCGCGCCTGCACACGCACACACGTTCGCCGTATCGACGCGAAACCAGAAGGCAACACCGGTTTATAAATAAATTCCGAAAAACCTCCAACAAAGAATGAGACATTGCCAACCGAGCGCGCAGTCTAAATACGTCGCCCCGAAATGTGCAACTGCAAACTGTGCAGGCGCACTTCTTCACTGATCTGCTATGTTCTAATAAAGCATTCCCGACCTCCGACGGGGATGTTCGCTCTCGCTCTTCCGCCGAAGCGCGCCGCGGACTTCGAAAGCAGAGCGGCTTTATCACTCGGCGCGACGAAGGATTGTTCTCTGGCTGTTGACCTCCTGCGGCGATGAGCCATAGGCAAAACGAAAACATTGCAACTATGCGGTTTCTCGCCGCGTTGACAGCGATAAAACTCTCGCGAGTCGAAACTCTCTAATCGCAAGCGCATCGATCGCTGCGTGATCTCGCGCCTCTTGGTCGCTTTTCTTTCGTTTGTTGTCTTTGGGCGATGGCGCGTTGACGCATCTTTTCAATGAAAACCCGTCGCGTTTCGCCCAGAATAGAATCGTCCTTTACATAGACTGCGCGCACACTCTCATGACCATTTTCAGCGGCGCAGTTGATCGAGTGCAAGTTATCCCGACGAGTTTTCTTTTCAATGATCGCGAACCGGCGCAGGTCAGCTGATGGTTCAGATCACTCGAGCGCGTTTATCCAATTGAGACTACTGGCAGCCGAGCTTATTTGTTGCGCAGGACTTGGTCGATCCGGCGATCGATTGTCTGCATGGCGGGCAGTTGCGCAAAGCAAATTAACACATTAATCACGGCCATCGTCGCGCCATGCCGCCCAATGTTTCGAGCCACTTCGCCGCGCGTCTGGCAGAAAGCGGCGATCGCGAAAGCAGCGGCGATGCTAATTCAACAAAAATCTCCTCGTCGGCTCCGGGCCCGTCGCACCATCTGACTCGTGCCGGTCAGCTGCGCGCCGCAATGCGCATCTTTCGCGAGCACGAGCTGTCGAGGAGGTACCGCTACGCTCGCGCGTATCAGTGGCTATATTAATGGCCATCGCGACCTTACTTAATGAAACCGACGCGCAATTATCGCTGCTGTCGGCTTCCTTCCTGATAAGCCTCCGCTATCGAGCGTCGCGGTTGTTTGACCCGCTTATCGCTTTAATGGCGCGCCAAAGATGACGGCTGTAAAATGGCGTTTCCTTCTTGCGTTACAGAGTTTCGATCCGCCGCGGCCAACAGAAATATGAATGGAATGAACGGACACGCCAATGGCGAACTCAACGGTTGCGGTGATATCATCACCCAGAACCAGCAGAAGGGCTGCTGGACCATCGGCCTGATCAACTCCAAGTTCCGTTATCTCACCGCCGAGACCTTCGGCTTCAAAATCAACGCGAACGGCGCCTCTCTGAAGAAGAAGCAGATCTGGACCTTGGAGCCCGAGAGCCCCACTGCCGGAGACAGTAAGCATGCCCTGATTTGAGACGCGCGCGGTCTCTATAGTTCGTGGTGCCCACGTAGGTCTCATCTATTTGCGCTCCCACTTGGACAAATACCTTGCGGTCGATTCGTTCGGCAACGTCACCTGCGAGAGCGACGAGAAGGACGCGCAATGCCAATTCCAGATCAGCGTCTCGGAGGACGGCACTGGTCGCTGGGCGCTGAAGAACGTCGTGC
>JARRAA010015389.1:0-15888 GCA_030557295.1 Ecitodaemon sp. MM-2014 | reverse complement strand
CCCGCCGCCGCGTGCCGGCGCTTTTTAAGATGGCGCCCGCGCGCGCCGCCGCCCGCCGCCACCGCCCGCCCGGCGAATATTCCCCGAGCCGGCCCTGCGCGCGGCGCGGTGCATTCGCGATTCGCGCCGTGAAAGCCGCGTTGCGAAAAAACCAGCTTGTGCAACGTCGGACGAGCGCAAACAATGAGAACACAATGGGAATATGCATGATAATGGACACTAATTAATTGCAATTTGTACAATGCGCCGGGGACGGCCGTCGCGTTTCTCCGGACACTTTCAGCGGCTCCACAGGACTTTGGCTCGACATGCAAGTCGCCAAAACGCGTTGGCCCTGCTGAAATTTATTCATTTTAATTGTTGTTACGAAATGTTTCCGAAACGTGACGCGCAGAGTCATCTGTAGTTCGGGGTGTAAAGTACCGATGAAAGGGAGATCATGTCGAAACGGACTGATTTATGCCGAGACGCAACGCAACATTTTTTCAAATAAAAATGTAATTTCTTTACTTTCAATCTCAGAAATTCGATGAATTTCGATACACGACAATGTAGCATTATTTACTAATGTCAAAATCGATTGATGTTTACTAAAATATAAATCATTAACGAATTTGCGCAGTTGGGAACAACTCTGTATAAATGTTCTCACTCCATATATTCTACATGATCAAACTTTTATGGAGAGATAATTTGTATAATATATTTATATACACTAATTGTATACATATTTGGGGAAAATAAAAATTATAACTTTTTATTAAAAATAATTGTCCGCCTACTTCGCGAAAATTTTCGACATTGAATTTAATTTTCTTCGTAAACTGCACTTCAGTGACATCTACCGGTTTGTCTATATACTAACCGGCTACTGCGATCATACCACTCATTGATTTATTCACACCAAGTGTTGGAAAATATTTCCAGTTAAAAACGAATTGATTTTCGCATATCTTAGCAAAAACGCCCGTCCTTATTGGGAGTCGCACTGTCTGGATAATGTTTTGTGGGTGAAGCAATTGGATTAATTGAACATATTGAAATTTGGTGCCCAACCTTGAAGCACGTTTAAATCGCCCTGTATCGTTGGTCGGTACTTTCCCCTCATACATGATCGTGCGTTGCCAAGTCTAGACGAATGCATTGCTCTCCCGCGGCCAGACGGCGGCCGTCTGGCAGACTTGTCCAATCACAATAGCGACAATAGCGACGAGACGGAGCGGCTGGTCTGCCATTGTTGATCTGCGTCGCTGTTTCTGCCGCTGCCCGACCGCTGCGAGCCTGCCAGGGTACCGGAGGACGACAGCAGGGGTGGCGCGACGTCGGGCACTGGACGCGGCCGTCCGCCAACCTACATGATTGCCGCTAGGCCGCCGCCGCCGTCGCGTCGTTTCCGTGGTGAGTGGTGCGAGCGTCCGGACGATGTTTTTGTAGCCGCAGCCGCGTGACGACCGCGAGCGAGACACCCCAGCCCGCCGCCGCCGCCCGCGCCGCCGCAGCCAGCACGATGGGCAACTGCCTGAAGCGCGCCACCACCGACGACATCTCGCTGCTGCGAGGCAGCGACAGCGTGCGCGAGACCTCTTCGGACCAGCTGGGACCGTCGCAGTATCAGGTATGCGCGTAGCCGTGCGCGGAGGGCGCCCGCCGCTGAGAGTGTAACGTATTTGCGCGCAGGAGACGCTGCCCATCCAGGCCGCCTCGCCGGTGTACCATCCCTCGCCGAGCGTCACGCGCTCCGTGGGGCAGCTCACCGAGGAGGAGCAAGTGAAGATCGCCAAGCGCATCGGGCTCATCCAGCACTTGCCCACCGGCACGTACGACGGGTGCAAGAAGGCGCGCGAGTGCGTCATCTGCATGGTGGAGTTCCTCGTCGGCGACCAGGTGCGCTACCTGCCGTGCATGCACACCTATCACATGAAGTGCATCGACGACTGGCTCATGCGCAGCCTCACCTGCCCCAGCTGCATGGAGCCGGTGGACGCCGCCCTGCTCACCAGCTACGAGACCAACTGAGCGCCGGCGACCCGCAGCATGCACACACCCACACACTACACGCGAACACACACGAGAAACAAACGACAACAAACAACCACCCACCACCACCACCACGGCCAGTGCCTTGCAACTGCTAGTGAAACTCTGTGATCTGAACAACTATCTGGTATATCTCTGTAACTCTCGATCAATTACCCCGGGCGCGAATGTGCACACACACTCAACACGTAGGTGGTTGGATCTTACTTATTGGAATGGATAGTCGAGTGGCTGTGAATCCGTCTCCGCGGAGGCGGCGCCGCAGACGGCGCTCGGCCGCGCGGCGCCGTCCGCGGAGACCGGATGGATTTGTATAGTACATACACGATGAAGAGAGTAGTTAGATATCTGTTTTATATTCATACATAGCTCTAAATTAACGTAATTGTAGCGACACCTTTAAACAATCTATGCCGTTTACAGGTTCACACTTGACACAAAATGGCCGCCGGCGCGAGACATCCGCGGGCGCTCGCAGACCGTGGGATGGCTCGCCCGGAGTGTCCGATGGTACCCTCTAAACTATTCTTCGTACACCGCCAGCCCACCGCAGGTTGCATACGTCCATCGTCCATTTCGCTGATTAGCTGTAAACGTACACGAAGTAATCTAACATTTCGGCGCGGTAGAGCCAAAGATTGCATCACGCTAAACAAAGAGAAACAAGCAAAAACAAATACTGGAAAATGCCTACACTAAACTACTAAACTAAACTAAACTAAACTAAACACATACCGATAATGCTAGGACGCGTGTATGGATGTAAACGCTTGTTTTCATAATGGGACATACATGTTTTTGTACTACGAAGTAACTGTAGCTCGTAAGCGCATAATATTTAGCCGAACGTTTGTTTATTAGATTGCGGCGAGGCGGGAGGTGCGAAACGATCTGGAGCGAGAAACGCGTTAGTCATCAATAACAATAACTCTATTATAAAGGTATATCTATATATTTGTTCGTTTCAATATGTTAAGACATTATTATTATAATAAAGTGGACACACTGTATATGCCGGCGTGCTGGGATTGACTAGCGTTTGGCGCTTTCGGTTAATACTGGTCTGCCTATCGGACGACGGTGTTCCGCGTCTGGGACCCGGTGCGGGAGATCTGCCGCACGCTGCTGGTGATGCGTTTCGCGCGGCGCTGCTCGCCGCGGCCGCCTACGAAGCAGCACAGGACCGCGCGAAAACTGTCTCGGAAGTTCTTCGACATGAAGCCGTAGATCACGGGGTTTATGCAGCTGGAAACAGAGGAGTAGCCAGTTGGCGAGCGCTTTTAGAGTGGGGCCAAACGGCGTACCTGTTGAAGTACGCCATTAGCGTGAAAACGGTGCCCATGTGCTTCTCCCAGCCTCCTCGGACGGGGCTCAAGACGCCGTAGGCAGTGAGGAGGTTGTCGACGAGCAGGGGCGTCCAACAGATGGCGAACACCAAAACGATCACTACCAACATGCAGATTACTTGCTTGACCGTTTTGCTGTCGTCGCGTCTGCCGGCCGCGCCGCCATTTTGATTCGCCGCAGGTTGCGCGGCCTCCCTAGCACCCTGAGCGCTCATGTCGTTCAGCGGAATCGCGCACTCTTTTCTGTTCAATCTGGGTCAGTGCAAAACAACATTTTTACTCGTCACGAATAATTATGGCGTAGAGTAGCGCGGAAAGACTCACGCGTGACTGCTGGTCATGACGTGTCGCCTCTCCATGACGTTCCACACCTCCCAACAAATGGCGACGTAGGTCAGCGTCATAATGCAGAACGGCATCACCAAAACGATCAGCAGCATGTAGATCTCGTGCCAGGGCCAGTAGGGACTGTACCAGTCGCGGATGCACCAATAGAAGGCCTGGTGGTCTTCTCCCACCTGCTGCATGATCTGCACGCGGAGGATCGGCGTGGCCAGCAGGACGGACAAGCACCACGTGAGCAGAATCACTCGGCGCGCTTGACTGATGGTGCAGATGTATCTGGCTTTCATTGGATGCACGATGGCGTAATACCTCTCGACGCTGATGGCAGTCAAGGTGAGGACCGAGCACAGCGTGCTCACGTTTTGTACGTAATGGACGCCTTTGCACAACAACCAGCCGGCGTTCCAGGTGTAGGAGAAGAGTTTCGCTACCTGGCAACAAAGAAGGATTGTCTTAACATTCCTCATCGCCGACTAGGACGAAACTTTAAATATTTGAAAGTGCCTAATTGGTTGCTTATATTACAGCAGAGCGCGCAAAATGGCGATGCGAAAATAAACTCCCGGTATGTTAAGTGCTACTTGAAACGGATCACGCATCAGTTTATCTAAACAATGTAAATGCGGGCGCCTCGTAAAAATATGTAAACATATGGCCCTAAAATATGTAACTCTGAGAGCACCTAAAAATAAACGCCACTCTGCCACTCGAGCGGCGTCCATTTGCGATAGCCGCAAACTTTGCGCACATTAGCAATTTTTTGCGTCATGAACTTTGACACCAGATGCGCTGCGCCGCATATTCCAATCTCAACTTAGTAACGCAGTCTGCCTCCGTGCGTTTTCGCGACTTACCTTGACAGGAATGCACACGGCGATCAAGAGAAGATCGGCGATCGCGAGGCTCGCCAGGAAGACGTTGGTGACGCTCTGCATGCGTCGGTAACGATAGGTGGCGAACACGATTAAGGCGTTACCGACCGAGCCGAAGATGAAGGTGACACCGTAGCACACCAGGACGGGGGCGAGCTCGCGCCAGAAGAAGTGCGCGTGCGGGTCGACCGGCGCGTCTTCCGCTCGCTCGTCCGCGTTCACTTCCATGGTCGCTCGGCGGCTGCACGGGACGGAAAGAAAGGATTTCTATTAGCGATGGCGGCGGTACGAGCATCGATTGATCGCGCCGCCCCGCGAAGGATTCAATTATCTTTTATGCGGCGCGCCGGTGCTCGGTTTGTGACGCTGCGGCGTCGCGACGCGCGTTTTATACGGCGCGCCGCGGGGGGCCAACGCCGACGCCGACGGCGCGTCCATCTGGACGTCGTAAATTCATAAATATTTTGATTGCGCCGCTTAAGGGCCCGCAGATAAAACGCGGCAATTATGATAATGCTCGATTCGAGCGGCGAGCGAAAACATCCGTCGAGCGGAATTCGATTTGGATTTTTAACAATTTGTGCGAACGTGCGCGTTTTAATCGTAATCGTGAATGAATGAATCTCGTCACTGGCTTATCGCTCCCGGTGCTGACTGGGGCAGTTTGGCGGTATAAAAGCGGCTCGGGGTTTCGGGGAAGTCAGTCGCATTCGGGGACGCAATCATGATGTGGTCACAGATCCTCCTCTGCTGCCTTGGTAAGTCTTTTCTTGATCTTTTCGCCCGCTTCGGGATGTTCTCATTGCTCGTGCCGGTCTAGTTGGCTTCGCCGCCGCCTCCGACTACGGTTGGAAGAGCAGCACCGAATATGTCTACAAGCTCCATGGCCGCACCCTGACCGGCCTCCACGAGGTCGAGAACCAGTACTCCGGCATGGTCATGAAGGCCGCTTTGGTCATCCGCCCTCAGGCCGAGGGCAAGCTGATGGCCAAGATCCAAGACGCCAAGTACGCCCAGGTCCACGCCCACCTTCCCGAAGGCTGGCGCAGCGAGATCCCCGAGGGCAAGCTTTCCTACCAGCAGCTCCCTCTGAGCGAACACGCGTTCGAAGTCGTCGTCCGCAACGGTATCGTTCGTGACGTGATCGTCGCCAAGGAGGTCGCCAACTGGGAGGCCAACTTCATCAAGGCCATCGTCAGCAACTTCCAGCTCGACACCCAGGGCGAACGCGTCATCAAGTCTCACGTCAACCAGCTGCCCGAGGGAGATGCCAACAATGCCGTCTTCAAGACCATCGAAGAGAGCATCGGCGGTCGCGTCGAGACCTTCTACGACATCTCTCCTCTGCCCGAGTACGTCCTCCAGTCTCAGCCCTGGCTCGCCCCCAAGCACGAGATGAAGGGCGACGGCGAATTCATCGAGATCGTCAAGAACCGCAACTTCTCTCGCGCCGGCAACGTTGGCTACCACTTCGGTCTCGGCAACAACGTCGATTGGGAACCTTACTCCAACGAGATGGGTGACTTCTTCCTCCGCTCCTCCATGACCCGCGCCATCATCTCTGGCAAGCTCCAGCACTACACCATCCAGTCCGCTGTCACTACCAACAAGATTGTCTTGAGCCCCACTCTTAACAGCCAGCAGAACGGCATGGTCGTTTCCCAGCTGAACATGACCCTCGCCCACGTCCAGCCCGCACAGGGTCAGTTCGAGCAGCCTCAGCAGGGACACCATCTTGGATCCCTCGTCTACAGCTACAACAAGCCTTTCTCCGACAGCCACGAGCACAAGCAGTGGATGCACACCCGCGCCGACAACGACTTCTCAGACGAGTCTTCCGAGGAGAACCAGTATCCTCAGCGTCACAACCGTAATCGCCGTTCCTCCGACAACCAGAACTCTGGCGAATTCGAGGAATACTGGACTCAGGACCAGCCTCAGCTGAACGAAGCCCCCGAAAGCCCCCTTCTGCCCATGTTCATTGGTTACAAGGGCAAGTCCATCAAGCAGTCCCAGAAGGTGCAGGTCGAGCAGCTCGCTCAGAAGCTCGCCGAGGCGATCGGCCATGAAGTCCAGCAGCCCGAACACATCCAGAAGGAGAAGACCCTCGCCAAGTTCACCATCCTCGCCGGTGTTGTCCGCATCATGGACGAGAAGGAGATGCAGCAGGTTGCCCAGGCTCTGTACTGCACCGAAGAGAAGGGCGCCAAGGTCGACGCCTGGAGGGCTTACCGTGACGCTCTTGCCGAGGCTGGCACCGGCCCCGCTCTCCTCACCATCAAGTCCTACACAGAGAGCAAGAAGATCCGTGGCGAAGAAGCCGCCGAAATCATTGCCACCGCTGCCCAGTCCGCTCGTCAGCCCACGCCCGAATACATGCGCAAGTTCTACCAGCTCGCCACCTGCGAGCAGGTCAAGCACCAGGCCATCCTCAACGACTCCGCTATTCTCGCGTACTCTTCTCTCGCCCGCAAGGTGTACGTTGACAAGATGTATTCCGACAACCAGTACCCCACCCAGGCTTTCGGCTCCTTCCGCAAGAACGAGCAGGGCCAGAAGTTCGTCACCGAAGAGCTCATCCCCTACCTGAAGCAGGAACTCAACAAGGCCGTCGAGCACGCCGACTCTCACAAGATCTTGGTGTACATCCGCGCCCTCGGCAACGTCGCCCACAAGAAGATCCTCGCCGCGTTCGAGCCCTACCTTGAGGGCGAGAAGCAGTGCTCTCAGTTCCAGCGCCTGCAGATGGTCGTCGCTCTAGACAAGTTCGCTATGGTCAACCCCAAGGTCGCCCGCTCCGTTCTCTACAAGATCTATCAGAACGCCGGCGAGATGCAGGAGATCCGCGCCGCCGCTGTCTACCAGCTCATGCGCACCACCCCGCCTGCGTCTATGCTCCAGCGCATGGCCCAGTACACCAACGTCGACGAAGACGAGCAGGTCAACGCCGCCGTCAAGTCCGCCATCGAATCCGCCGCCGAACTCCAGGGCGAACAGTTCGCTGAACTCGCCAGCAACGCCCAGGCCGCTCAGCCTCTGCTCACCAAGAACACCTACGGCATCAACTACTCTCAGAACTACCTTCGCTCCTACGTTATTGATGAAATGAACATGCTCTACAGGCAGAACTTGTACACCATCGGTAGCCACGACAGCCTTTTCCCCAAGGGTCTCAAGTACTACCTCCGCGCTGAACTGGGCGGCATGAAGAACGAACTCTTCAACATCAAGGCCATGGTCTCCTCCATCGACGAGCTCACCAACGTCCTCCAGCAGCAGACCGAAATCCACCAGCAGAAGCAGAAGCAGCAGAAGCAGAACGCCCAGCAGGCGCAGTCCAACAAGTACTCCAGCGAATCAATCCTCCGTCTGTTGAACATCCAGAACGACGAACGCGAGCAGCTCGAGGGCAAGCTCCTCGTCCAGCTTGGCGGCGGCGCCACCCGCTTCTTCTCCATCAACAATCGCACCGTCGAGATGCTTCCCGAAACTCTCGCCGAGATCGAAGACATGCTTCGCCAGGGCCAGAACGTTCACTACACCAAGTTCATCAACCGCTACGACATGATCATCAGCTACCCCACCGCTATGTCCTTCCCCTTCATCTACACTCTCGACGCACCCACTCTTCTCCACGTCCAGGGCAAGCTCCAGGCCTCCGCCGAGCCTAAGATCTCCTCTGGTGACAAGATCCACAAACCTCACACCCTCAAGGCCCACTCCGAGATCCGCGCCGTCGTTTCCACCAAGATCCAGGCCAAGCTCGGCTTCGTCACTCCTTTCGACCATCAGCACTACCTCGCCGGTGTCGAGAAGAACATCCAGGTCCACGTCCCTGTCAAGTCCAAGATCGAGATCGACCTGAAGAGCAAGCAGATCCAGGCTGAGGTCGAGCCTCTCGAGGAGAAGAACACCAAGGTCTTCCACTACAGCATGTACCCCTACACCGCCAAGTACGACGTCCTTAAGCCCCAGCCCATCCAGGAAAGCGAAATCCAGGTCATCCAGCAGGAGGGCGAACCCCAGACCAGCTTCGAGACCGTTGTCGGCAAGAAGGCCGGTGTCGCTTTCCGCGTCCAGTACGAGTCCGAACAGAAGCACATGAACGCCAAGTGGCTGTACGACCAGTTGCAGCGCCACGACGCCGTCTCCGCTCTCCTCGCCCCCGCCATGGATGAGACCATCCAGTACGCCAAGCTGAACATCGAATACTCCGCCGATAAGTCCACCGCTCGCAAGGCCGTCATCCGCATGGGTTACGAACGCCGCTATGAGAACGACGACGGCTCCAACGTCCCCGACTCCGAGCCCCAGGTTCAGGAGTTCTCCCAGCTGCCCAAGGAATCGAAAGCACGCCAGCAAAAGTTCGCCAAGATGGCCGCCGCCGGCATCCGCTCCGCTCAGGTGGGCGTCTATGACGCTTCCATCGAATTCGACGGCCAGAACAAGGTCGAATACACCGCTACCTTCGCCGTTGCCAACGGACCCGCCGACAGCAAGGCTCGCGCCCTTCTCTACGTCAAGCGCCACTCTGGCAACCACGGCGAGTGCAAGCCCTTCGAGTTTGCCGCCGCTGCCAAAACCCGCTCCCCCAACACCAACGCCCTCGACTTCGCCTACGCCCTGAAGAACGATGCCGAGACCTCGGCCAACATCGAAATCGCTTACGGCCAGGACCTCCAGTCCGCTTCCAAGGTCAATATCGATGCCAAGTTCGAAAAGAGCGAAGCTCGCCGTCGCTACCTCCAGGCCCATCCCCGTGCTCATGAATGCCGCCGCGAGATGCAGGCCGGCAACCAGAACCTCCCCGCTTGCGCTAACATGACCGCCGAGGCCAACCTCCTCGACCGCGTTCACGTCAAGCTCAACTTCGACAACGTCTCCCCCATGATCCGCAACGCCACCTACAAGGTGTACTCTGCTCTCCGCCACCTGGGTTACTACAACCTCGACGAAGACATCGTCTCCGCCCACGGTTCCGGCCAGGACAACAAGATCGAACTCGTCGCTCGCTTCGAACCCGACTTCGAGTCCGTCAACGTCACTCTTCGCGCGCCCAAGGTTGAAGCCCACTTCAACGAGATCGAAGTCAACGACTGGGCCCGTCAGGTCATCGCCGTTCACCCTGCCTACCCCATGTGGGTGCGCGGTTATTCCCAGGCTCTCGACATCGATACCTACCGCCCCACTTGCGTCGTCGACAAGAACGCCGCCAACACCCTCGACAACAAGACCTACCCCTTGGACCTCGGCAACGACTGGACCGTCATGATGCAGTACATTCCCACTTTCGCCCGCAAGCACCACCAGGAACAGAAGTACTCCCAGCAGCAGGAAGAGCAGCAGCTCGAGCAGTACGCCGTCCTCGTCCGCGATGCCCAGGGTGAGAAGAAGGAGCTCAAGATGACCATTCGCACCCCCGAATCTCAGGGCCAGCTCATCGAAGTCGACGTCAAGCCCCAGCAGAACGAACAGTGCCGCGCTCAGATCACCGTCAACCAGAAGGCCTACCAGCTCGACGACAAGAAGTCCGCCGACATCGAAGGTGGCCTCATCAAGATGTACACCCTGCCCCGCGGCGAGGTCATGATCGAAGTCCGCGACGCCTTCTACGTCGTTTACGATGGCGAGCGCGTCCAACTCGCCGCCACCCACGACAAGTTCCGCGACGCCGTCCGCGGCCTCTGCGGCACCTTCACCGGCGAACAGGCCGACGACTTCCTCACGCCCAAGAACTGCATCCTCCGCGACCCCAAGCACTTCGCCGCTGCCTGGGCCGTCCAGGGCGAGAAGCACCAGCAGGCCGGCCAGCACAAGGGCGAATGCTACTACGAAGATGTCGAGTACGTCAACGTCGTTTCCGACTACGACGCCGGCCGCACCCACCACAGGCAGGGCAAGCAGCACCACGGCCAGGGACAGCAGCACCAGCGCGGCGCTTCCTCCGAATGCACCAAGCACCAGACCCGCTTCGTCGAACGCGACGGCGAGATCTGCTTCTCCGTCCATCCCGTCCCCGTCTGCAGGAGCTCCTGCCGCGCCGCGGGCCACGACCAGAAGAACGTGAAGGTCCACTGCGTCAAATCCAACAGCGTGTCCGACCTCTGGAAGAAGCAGATCCAGCGCGGCGCCAACCCCGACTTCAGTCACAAGACTGTCACCGGCGAGGAGCAGTTCTCGGTCCCCAAAACTTGCACCAGGTACTAAGCCTACCCCTTGTGCGATCGTACACGAACAAGCATCCCAGAAAAGCAGAATAAAAAATAAATAAAAAAATACCTTCGCGTTTTGCTCCGATCCACACTCGGTGACACTTTAGACGGACTCGCAACAAGAGGAGTTTGACATAGATTTTTTACTATTACAGTTAGCTATTATCGCTTGATAAATTGCCAGTTCAATAGCTTAATATGGTGTCCACTTAATCAATTATAGTGTGTCAGAGAGGCTGCAGTGGTTCCAAGCTTAACTTTGTCCATTCGCAACTTCGCACGTGCCGAACTCGCGTTTTAACCTCAAAACTAACCTCGAAGTTGACAAAACAATTTATTCCACCGTAAATAAATAACATTAAACACAACGACACAACAACCCAGCAGAGTAATACAGTTAATCTTTGGCACACGACATAACCTAAAATCTCATGCCCGGACGACTCCAGTCCGGGCAATCGGGTCATCCGTAGAAGAACGAGTTGTTAGCCCCGTTCAGACTGCGTGGCACATCGCGCATGTCCCTCGGCAGCGTATGACAGCCACGCAGCACTTCGCAGGGGGCGCTGCAGTGACCGCTGTCCACGTTCAACGCCATGTTGGAAAATGGCCGCATCGGCACGACAGGTAAATCCAGGTCGATGTCAGCGTCCACCACGCTTATATCGTCCGCGAACCCGTGCGGTAGTATCGACCCACCCGGGCCGTAACTCGTGCTTTGATATCGCGCATCGTGACGTGCGCGCCCCCTTTGGACAAGGAGGTATACGATCAGTAAACCCATGCAGAGCAAAACGCCCACGCCCAGGCTTAAAATGAGGTACAAGTAGAAGCGTTCTTGGTTTTCTGCAAAAAGTTCGTTAGTAGGTAATCAACACGGTTCATTGAGCAAGCTTACGCGCTACGTAAGTATAGGTGTTGATCCACTGGGAAATGAATCCGATGACTTTGTTCTTCGACTCGGGGTCGGCTTGGACCGTGCAATTGACATCCAAGATGGCCGACGTATCCGACCTGTCTTTCTGCAACATCGTGGACGTTGTCGTGACGCCTTTCGCACCATAATACACTAAAACGAGATTGATTAAGCGTTGGGCATTAAAATTGGCACGAACTAAAATGTTGCAACCTTGGTCAGTGCCAAAATCGTTTTTGGCGTGCGGAGCGTTTTTGCCTCCGCCTGGCGCCATCTGCACGTCGGTGAACTCGACCACTCGGGCTTCATATTGTTTGTTTAGGACTTTTCTCGGCACTGCGGGACATATTAACATTGCACGCTTATTTTATTCGCCTCGAATCGCTGCGAAGGTAATTTACCGCATGTATAGATGACCTTCAAGTAAACCCTCGTCTTGGCTTTGCACGGTTGACCGAAAGTCAACGCGTTCGCCATCAGGTCACAGGTGCGTCGGCCATGACACGTCTGCATTGCGGTTTGGGTTGCATAACTCGAGAAACAGCCTGGCACAAGAGTTGGGAAGAGTTAGAATAGAGAATGGAGTTTATTAAGAGCACTTACTCTCTTCCTGAATGCCATCATTACTCGAGCACGCCTTGTCGTCTTTGGCACGACCGAAAATGGCGGAGAAAATCGCGATGCGCGAGTTTGCAGTACAAGTTAAGCGCATGCGCTCGTCTCGACAGACTAATCGACTTCTGAACTCATCTTAAACACAAATTAACGCAATCATTTAACGACTTCTTCTTGAAATGGTACAAAGCGAGTGAGGACTTACAAGGGCGACACTTATAGGCAACCTCGACGTATTTTCTCACCCCCGGACAGGGATCTCCCTGAAAGAGGCTGGAATTTGTGACGAACTGACACTCGGTCTTGGTTTGGCACAATCCGACGATGGTTTGCTGGGCAGTTGGCAATAAGCACGTCCCAACGTTCAATATGGCGTCTTGAGTTGTTGTCAGACCGGGGCACACGTGCTGTTGGTTGCCTACTCTCCCATACCGCGCCAGTTCTACTGCAATGCGAGTTCCGGCCGGACATCGCAAGTGAATCGAGTCCGAATCGCATGCGGCTGCTTGAAATGTCCGCAGCGTCCCTACCAATAGAGCTGATGAGTATTTTTATCATTTTCCAGTTGCGTTCAAGTCCAGACACCAGAAAAGTTAAAGTTCAAGGCCGAAAAGACATGGAAAGAAGAGAAAACATGTTGTTAGTGAAGTGCGACGCGTCCGACGCGTTAAAAGATGAAAATATTGACTTGGAATGCGTCCAAACAAACAATCCAGGTCGACACACTCGACACACTTGAAAAAACGTTTAATGCAAATGTACTTTAGGCGTGGGCGGCGACTATTTGAACGATTCGGCCGTTCGCTCGGATAGGCAACCAAATATTCAGCAATAGCATTAACCTGTTTGTCTCAAACATCATTAAAGACCGCGAAAATACTGTGAAAATGACACGACTTGACGACTTTCCAAAGCAGTGTTTACGTTGGTTCGCTTGTATCGCACGGAGCGTCGACCATAGAGTGAAAAATGTCGGCGTGTAGGCACGAACGGCCCACGATTGTCTAATTATTACCTAATAAGATACTCGGAGCGACCATATGTTCGCTCCGCGGTGTTCTCGAGCCGTGTAAGTCATAAACGTCGAGTGAGCGTTGCTCAATTGAGCGCTCCGGAGGAGAGATGAACACGAGATAAACACATATGATAATTTATTGACTTTGCATGCGTCATTTGCGCGTGCGCGGTAGCACAGAAGTCAGAGACGGAGTTTTGAAACGTACGTAAAGTTAGTTATGAATGCAAAACGATAGAATCTCGTTCGAAACTTGTTCATGATTAATTCAGTTGAACGATCTGAAGATAAACGTTTCAGTGCGCTTCGGTGAAATTCTTACCTAGATTAGCTCGTGCCTCGTCCGCGATGAATGATGCGAGAACGCAAACGACGGCGACGACGGAGAATCGCATCTCGCATCTCCGGCGCGTCCGTCACGCACGCGACGACGACTCCGCGCGTTCGCGGAATCGCGTCGCGGACAAATTATTCGCTCGCCGACCTTGGCATTGCTACTCGGAACTCGTCCGCCGCCACTTTGCACGGTTTCGCGCGCGCCTCGAACGCAGTGTATGCCAGCGTCCAACCTGTGGCGCGTTGCGAACTTGACTGAAACGATGTCCACCTCTCCGAGAGTTTCCAACTCTTTCGACTCTTCCACTCGACTTCAGAGACTTGCGCTCGCGCTCGGAGGAGGAAATGAGGACGAAGAAGAGGTACGAAGAGGCGCGAGGGGAAATTAACCGTGTCGATGAATGTGGATTTTTCAGAGGGGTGCGCACGGTTTTCACCCTCTTCCGCCCTAAATGAGCAGTTCTCGCGTGAAGCGTGTGCAATTGAATCACGCTTATCTACAGCTACCGGAATAAAGTGACCCGTGGTCGGTGGAGGCATGTTTTGAGGTTAGTGTGCTGGCGTCCAGTATAAAACAGATGGCGCTAGTGGACACTAGCGTACGAATACGTTTGTTTAGTGATGAATGTCATTTTTGTTCATGTGTTTAGTGTTAATGCTAAGCTGATAAAAAATTCATTTTCGCACCGGTTCATGGAAAAAAAGTTGGGGCTTATGCAAGTTTTAGGTGACACTGGTAGACAAGAAACTACGCAAAACGTTCGTTTAGCGACAACAATGTTTGTTAAGCGGTCATGTTCGGCAATGCCTCATAAGAATCACTCGCGATATAAATCACTGGTGACAAATTTAGGAACTAGTCACGTCGACACAGTCGAGTCGGTATTCAACAATATTATCATACCGTGCCTGACGTTCCATAAATGTTATATTTAAGAACTCCGCGCGCTACCTTATCTCGCACACAATTCCTATGCGGTGATTATCGGTATCGAATGGTGCATTTCAATCAATCGTACAATGACACTGGCCGATTGCGCTAATTCGTCGCGGGCGGTGGCCGCGCGGCCGCACGATAAAAATTAACGCAAACTTGCCGCCGCCGGCCGCGGCGAATTCGCCTCAGACACGCGCGCATGTCTTCCGAAAACAGTCGCGAATTCGCCGTCGGCCACTGTTTGTCGGAACGCGCTGATAACCGCCGGCTGGGCGAAGCGCGGCGAAACATAATTGTTTATGTTAACATTTCAACTTTTGCTTATCTCGCTCGCAGTAGTCAACATCTATCGAATATCCGTAAGTTTCCTCAAGTTTTTACATTTTTGCATTAAAATGAACCATAATCATGAAAATAATCGGTTTGAACTGATAAAATGTTATTGCCTTTCACCAAAATTATCATAAGCGACTTTTAAATTGAAAATTTTACGACTCGTTTGTGTAAGTATGTCCTAAAACCGTAATCTAGTTTTAAATTAAAATTTTAGTTTCCAAGTCAGTGAGTCCCAAAACATGGCCGACACAAGTGGCGAAAGCCACGACGCCAGCGCCACCACGGACGTGGACGGGATGTTAGCCCACGTGGGCAACTTCGGCCGCTTCCAGCTGCAACTGATCGCGCTCTTCAGCTTCATCAACGCGTTGTCGGCCTTCCACTACTTCGGACAGACGTTCATCAGCGTCGAGCCCACGTACGCATGCGTCGCGCGTCCGGAAGACACGCTTAACAAGTCTCTTCTCTCCAAAGTTGCCTATTACAACGTCGACGCATGCGCAGTGACGTACAAAGACAAGAATCACGCGCCGATTGCCCTGGAGGGTTGCAGAGAGTGGGAATATAACAGCAGTTACGGCTTTGTTAGCTTGGTGCAAGAAGTAAGCAATGCTCTTTTAGGTTAGAAGTTTATAGGTGGCGCTGGGAGCTTTAAAACGCAATCTTAAACGTCATCTCAGCTGAATTGGGTTTGCGCCGACGATTGGAAGCCCGCCCTCGGCCAAAGCGTCTTCTTCGTGGGCTCCTTGGTCGGGAGTTTGGCGTTCGGGATACTGGCGGACCGCATCGGTCGCTTGCACGTGCTGGTCGCTTCGAATGTCTGCGCATTCGTCGGGAACTTCATCACAATCTTTGCTAGCGACGCCGTGACTTACGGCTGCGCACGATTCGTTGCCGGATGCGCCACGGATACAAATTTCG
>JARRAA010015384.1:0-17001 GCA_030557295.1 Ecitodaemon sp. MM-2014 | reverse complement strand
TGTATCGTCGGAGAATGCCTGGCATTTCCGTTTTCTTTTACAACTCGCCACCGCACTAGATCGGCACTACCGCGGCGCGCGACAACGCGTAGTACAGCCGGCGGCCCTTAATAGTTCGGCTCGCTAAAACCGTGCTGACATTGGCGGTGGTTGCTATTTCGGATTACGCGCGCGCGCGCTCTCGGCTCCTCGTTTCGCTCTCGTCGGGCGAAATTTCACTTCGCGAGATCCGCGCACCTCGCGCCGTCCCTGACCGACGCACTTGCGCGCGCGCACGGCGCGACCGTAAGTACGCACGTAACATTCAAGTGCGAACATAAATCCGCGCTCTTCGCGGCGCGTATTTATTTAAATACCCAGACGACATTTATTAATAGTAATGAGAGCGCCGAGTTAATGAACTTATTACGGGCGTTGTATAACACACTCCCGCGGCTCCTTCGGGGCTGGACCCGTCGGCGGGCAACAATGGGCGACATTTGAATATTCGTTCGTCGCGGCGGGCGCGCGCGACAATTAATGTTTATTTATAAAGACTTTATTTGTCGAATCGCGGCGGCGCGCGTTTTGATGCTGTCAGCCCGAATCGTCTCGGAGGTCCATTCAGAATGCATTTATAGACTACGCGTCGCGCGAGCCCGTTCACGTATGCATTGCATTGAGCGCGGCCGCCGAAGGAAAAGAAGCGTGATGTATATTGTTATTCGAATGCGTATGTCTTCTGGGATCGCAGTCGGAATGCGTTGTATACATTATATGGCATATTGTATGAAATAGAATAGCATACAGGGCGTCGCGCCGGCCGGTTACGCGAATGGCTTCGAAATCGATCGGAGGCCATCGACTCGCCGACGAAACGGCCGATCCGCCGATCTCGCCGAAGTCGATCGCGGCGCGCTGCCGATCGGCAGCCGCCGCGCTCGTGGGTGGAGGCGAAATTGCCGCGAAACGAACGCGTTTCGCGCAAAAAGCGCGCCGGCGAGGCGCGCAAGGGACGCGCGCCGCGCGAAGAAAGTTTCGAAACACCATATATAACGCGTATGTATATCTGGCTGGTTATATACGAGCTGGGGAGCGGGCTCGTGGGCGAATGTGGGATGAAAAAGGCCCACGCGGTGGACGCGGTTCCCACGGCACCGCCACGGCGCAAGAACCCATCGCGCCGGCGACGCCAACTAAAAGAAACGTCCACGGCAAAAACGACCAAAGCGAATACACCATATAAGCGGCCACGTGATCCGGTTATCACAAATTTCGTTCGGCTTCACCTTTTTAGCTATTCGAAGTGGCCGCGAGAGCGTTACGAATAGATTCGGACGGTTTTGTGTCAACAAGCGCGCGCGTCGAGTGCACGGTCGCGCCGCGGCCCGTACGCTATCGATTGCGGCCGGCATCGGGGCAAAAAAAAAAGAAAACAACAAACAGGTCGCGCGCGCGTGTGAAACGCCGGGAGCGGCGCCGGGGCCGGCGCAATCGATTGCGCGCCGCGAGGGTGCACCGACGCGGCGGCCGCCGGGGCAAGTCGCGCGACCGTCGCGTGACACACGGCGGCGCGCGTTGGCGGCTCCCCGTTCGCATGGCGCGGCGCGCGCGGTGCGTGCTTCCGCGTGCGGGAATTCGATCGCTTCCTCGGCGAGGAAATGGGCCAATCCGATAATCGATCGCGCGCGCCGCGATCGCCCGCGGAACGCGTGAGTCCGGCTCGCGAGCGCCGGTTGAATGGCTGGCGCGTTTCGTAAATGTTTGTACACAGACGCGGCGCGCGCTTAGCCGCCGTCCCCGTGACAAGCGCGATCCGCTAACAATGCAGCGCGCGCGCGATAGCGCCGGCCGGCGAGAGTTCCTGGCCGCCGGCCGGATCGTTCACACATTCGGACACACGCCATGCTAATCACAAGGAACAAAGCGGCGCGCGCGAGCGCGCTACCAGCGCGCCGTGCCCGGCGGCGAGCCGTGGGCCTCGCGAGCGCCTAGACTGCGCTCCAGACAGTTACGGTAACGCGACGTCGGCGATCGACCGCGCCGCGCGCCGTGCGAGTTCACACAAGTCCGTGCAGGTTCCGCGCCGGCATGCGCGTCGCGGCCACCTCTCCGTCCCTCCTCGACCGCATCCTTCTCGTTTGCGATTTCTGGCATCGATCAGCTGCTCGTAAAGTGGACTCCGAGTTGACAAGCGCTCATAAAATTGGCTACCAGCCAAAACACCAGAGGTCAAATCACTATGAATTGCATTCTTGCACCATTTTTAGAGGATTTGCGGGAGGATCGGCGACAACCGTCTGCGATCGGGCGGCCGCAGAAGAGCGAAGATGAAGAACGCGAAGCGCGCCGTCGCCGGCAGCCATCGCCTCGATCATTGTCATGCATGCACTTATTCAATCACCTCAATCGTCACTGGCTCATTTTGTTTCGCCATGCTAATAACGCACGCGCTAACGCGGCGAGTCCGCCGCTCGAACTTTCGATGCCGATCTCCTTAGGTAAGTCCACAACTCGCGCGGCGCTGCGACGCAACGCAACGGAAGCTCCTCGCTCGCTTCTTCCTCCCGTCGTCGCCGAACGTGCGGAAATCTGCACAAACTTGTCCGAACTCGCTCGCAACCGGGGCGGCGAAAAATCAACGAACCGGAAGCCTCGGTCGCGTTGTCTATTCGCACGCAAATTCGCCGCTTAATTGTTGTTTCATTTCTGATGGAAACAATCGCAATGGGTGGCGATTGTAATCCTTTGGTTTCTTTTTTTGTAAAGTCAACGAACTCGCAGCTCGCACCTCGCGCCAATCTCGGCTTTTCTATTCAATAACAACATTTTACCGGCGTGGAATAATATTACAAATATAATAGCGCTGTATGTACTCATTAAATATGCGTGCCGATCGTAGACAAAATACGACGCGGCGCACGCGAAGCACGTTGGAGACGCGGGCGAGAAATCCGAACGATTTCTTCGCTCGACGGCCGTCGACAATCGTCATTGATTTCGACCGCACGAATCGCGTCCGTGTGACAGACCGCACATCGCTCATTGTGACTGCGCGCTCGTTTGTATGCAGGCGCACACGAACGCGGCCGACTAATCCGTTCGTCGCAGTGGCCACGGTCTCGCTATTAATTACGCCGAGCGACGAATTTGCGATCCCGATTCCCCCCTGGCCCGCTCTCCGCGCGCGCGCCGAAATCTAGCAAACGAGCATAGCCGCCGCTCGTCGCTCATTCCTCGCCGCTCGAGACCCGAGACAATAACTGTACACGCGCGGCGAGTGGTTACCTACATTGTGTGACTTATTGCATCCGTTTCGTCGAGCGTTCCGCGCTAACGCCTAATGTGCAGCGAGGACATTCGGATTAATTCTTCGATCCGCGCGGACCCGGCGTCGCTCATATTTATTCATTCCGCGCGGAACGTTGGCGATTTAAATATAATGGGCGTTGGTGAGACGAGGAGATCGTCGCCGCCGCGCGACACGGCGTCGCGAGATACGCTCGTTACCTGGCCGGACGCGCGTCAGTCTTGCGTCGGCCGCGTCGTTTGCGGGATTATTCACGCGATGACTGGGCCCACGACTGCCGATCAGCGGGATCTGGCGTGATTAGACGACGCCAGCCCGCTAATTATCGATTCGCGACGCCGCGGTGCCGCGACGTTCAGCCGCGCCCGCTGTCGTCGCGCATCGCGGGGCCCATTATGCAATTTATCTGTTAACAGCGAGGCGCCACGATGATAAGCGCCGCGCGGGACGAATTACGCGCCTCGCGGCTAGTTGACGCCGACGCCAACGCCATCCGCCCAATTGAACGAAATGAAACCACGGAGCCGCGCTTTCAAATGTTTATTTTCTCCTCGGATATGTTTCTGTCGTTCGTTGGGTTTTGCGCGTTGTCTCCGTCGTCATTGGTCGCCGTGGTCTGCCGCGCTCAGCCGCCTTTGTCGTCGGGTGGGTATGGCCTCCAGCCGTATTCGGGCTTCAAGCCCCATTCGGGCTCCACTTCCTTGCCGCCCTCGTCGTCGCCCATCTTCGGGCGCCACCCGAAATTCGGCTTGACCTCTTCGGGCTGCGCCTCCGCGGCGCTGCCTTCGTCGCCCAAGTTCGGCCGGAAGCCGCCCGGATCTGGCTTGAACTCTTCGGGCTCGGCGTCCACCGAATCCGGGTGGTAGAAGCAGAATATCACCATCGCAATGGCCAACAGCCCAGTCACCACCTGTATAATAAACTTCCAGTCGGTCTCCGAGTCCGACCCGCACTCCGCTTCCTCGGGCGGCTTTTCTTCCTTCACCTTCGGCGGGGGCTTGGGCGGCGGTGGCAGACATTTCTTGGGAGGAGGATTGCAGTTCTTCGGTAGTGACGCGTCGTCTTTGGGCGGCGGCGGCGGCGAACATTCTTTTCGCGGAGGCGGCGGCGGCGGCTTGGAGCACGTCTTCGCCGAGGGAGGCGGCGGCGGTGGCTCGCATTCTTCTGGCGGCGGCGGCGGAGGCGGTGGAGGCGTGCATTCCTTCTTGGGAGGAGCGGCACAGCTTTTGGGAGGTGGCGGTGGTGGTGAACAGACGCAATTGCCTTCTTCGTCGGTGCGCAGCGTGGGCATTTCGAATTTGTGATACTGGAATTGTTGAATCCGAAAGCGAGAACGAAAATTTCGTTGCGGTCGAAAGTGAATTTTGCACGACACTGATAATTTCGTGCGGCACGTTGACGGATACCCGGAGATATGCGTTGTTTACGTTCGTGCGTTTTTGTTTTGAACGTCGATCTTCATTTGAAGCGCCACGGCATATTGATTTTTTCGCGATCCGCGTTACCCGGCAACATTTGCGTTTTCGCCTTGGCTAGCAATAAGTGGAACGAGTCGCAGTCGCGTGGAAATGGAAATGTGTGCGATCGATTTCTTCGCCACGTTGGAATAACAACAGTTTCGTGTGCCCCAAATACACCCACTGTTTGCATTAGCGCATAAATTCGGTTTAACGAAAAGAAAACCCTTGTAGTACAAAAAACGCTGACCTTGTTTTCTTGTTGCAGATGACTGGAAAGAGATCGCGCAGCTTTAAATGCGCCGTGCATCATCGAGATAGGGAAGTGTCATCCGAAAACGACTTCCACTTACTTCTAGTCGAAGCATCGTTCTTTCGCAGGTACGAATCATTCTAATTGTCCGCCGCTCTCGGCGATAGAATTAACGAAACGAAAGCGATGGACAAATTTTCCTTTTGATGCGTGCGCGCCGCGCGTCGAGCGTTTAAATAGAAACGCGCTGAAATGAATGGATGAAATGCGCCAGTTCAAGAGAAGAGAAATAGTGAAAACCGTAATGACCGTGATATATCATCACTCTACGGTAAGATGCAGATCGTCGTCATGGACACGCCGAGCACGGTCTATTAATTTCCCATGGGCATCGTCATAATGTAACGCGCGTGCGGATGCACGAAAATAAATTTCACTTCGCTCATTCATTAGCATCCGCCATGAATGCGCGTCGCGCGGCGGGCGCGAGGTTTGACGGCTTTTTTAAACACCGACCCTATAATTATGGCGTCGCGACGCTGGCCATTAATATCGCGTCACCATTGATTAATCTCCTCGGCGCGCATCAAAATTCCAGTCATTGTCATTTTTTATTCTTGCATTGCTGACGTCGCGCTCTCCTCGTTTCAGAATGGTCGGAGTAATTGCAAAGGAATTCCTCACGGACGAAAGGGACCGGAAGTACTACGCAGACCACTATACCTGCCGGCCGCCGCCGATCTTCATAATCATCGTCACACTCGTTGAGGTAAGTTAATTACTCTTGATTAACGTCCAATCTATTTTCGGCCGCGGTGGCGAAACCGACCTCGCCGCGATCGGCCCGACGCGGAAACACCTTTGTTCGCGAGCATCTGCTGACGATGGCAGTTTTGCCCCCGAAACGAATGGTCAGGCGCACATCTTGCCGCAGCATGCCGAGGGGCACGTGTTCGAGTTCGCGCAGATCGAGGCCAAACGAGAAGCACGTGCACGGCTCCTCTTTCCCCTAATTCCCTAATAAATTTATAAACGAGGGTAGCGCCCTCGGATAATTCCCCTTTTACGGAAACTTATCTCGCGCTTCGAGGCCGGGCCCGCGCAGTTGACAAATCGAGTAAATCTTCGGTCTTGAAGTTTATATATAGAGAAGCTTCCTGTTCGGCGCGATGCTTCCTCTCGGAGGTAGTAAATTTGGTGTAAAATGGGGTAATTTTAGACCTTCCATCCGAAATTCGGAAATTTACCCTCCTGCAGACCTGCAGACGTACCGAAAGACTGCTCGTCTCCGCCTCTACTTCACGGATGCGCGCTCGGAGTAATCAAACGGATTTTTATTTATAGCCTACCTACCGAGATCCCACTTCGCAATGATATTTGTGCGCCTTGCTCCTTGCCGTGTTTTGTTTCCGCGCTTGGCGCAATCGAAACGGGCCGCGTGCAGATTGACATCTTCCGGGTGTTACTTCTTTAATCCCATAGACGCCGCGCTCGTATTTTTAGATCGTTCCACCTCGAAATCGAGCCGCAATGTATCTAACTTCTGTGTTCTCCGTTGCAGTTGGGATTTTTTATTTATTATTCAATCAGCATGGGTGAGCTCAATCCGTCCGGCCCAGTGCCCAAAGACTCTGTGCTGATCTACAGGCCAGACAAACGCCTGGAAATCTGGCGCTTCTTTCTCTACATGCTCCTGCACGCTGGGTAAGTGATCGGTCGCGAGCGACACTCGCAATTTGCGCATTCCGATTGTATGCTAACGACGTGCGTTATTTGCAGATGGGTCCATTTAGGCTTTAATCTCTTCGTGCAGCTGATGGTGGGCCTGCCGCTGGAAATGGTCCACGGGTCGGCGCGCGTCGCGCTGATTTACATGGCCGGCGTGGCGGCCGGCTCCCTTGGCACGTCCGTCTTTGATCCGGACGTGTTCCTCGTCGGTGCCTCGGGCGGCGTCTACGCCCTGCTCGCCGCCCACCTGGCCAACGTGCTGCTTAACTACAACAACATGCAGTGCGGCATTCTGCGGCTGTTCGGCATCCTCGCAATCGGTGAGTTTCCGCCGGCGAAAGACAAAACGCCCTCGCCAATTTCCATCGTGCGCAATCGAATGCTAATTTGTCTCGTTTCATTGCAGTGTCTTGCGACGTGGGCTACGCGATTTATTCCCGCTACGCCGCCGAATCGATGGGGCCGCCGGTATCCTACGTGGCGCACTTGACCGGCGCCGGCGCCGGCCTTACCCTCGGCCTCTTCGTGCTGAAGAACTTCGAGCAAAAGCTGCACGAGCAGCTCTTCTCCTGGGTCGCGCTCGGTATAACCGCGGCGTGCACAATATTCGCGATCATCTTCAACGTGATGCATCCGAACATCGAGACCCTCATTGACCTCGGGGACGGCGTGAATAGCGAATACGTGTATAATCGCTTCGGCGTGTAAATCGACCGCCGCCTCCGATGTTGTACATTTTGTAAATACTTGACTGGATTTGTATGCATTTACTACGACTAGTACTGAGCCTGCCGCGCCCGGCGCGGCGAGGACCGCACGAAGCTGTACCAAAGACTGAACATTGGACATTGCTCTTGTATTATTTATTTATATCTTATTCGTATTGTAAGATGAGTCGCGCACCGGTTTTGCAAACTTGGAATTGCAAACGTTTCACACGGCGCTCTTCATTCCTCGTGTGGGAGGCGCTACGCGATGATGGGTACTTGTAGATTATGATGAATTCTGATCCTTGATACCAGAACTAGTATTATATATTTTATATAGGCAGCGCCAAGGGGGATCGTTGCGATTCGCGACTGTAGGAACAAAGACATTTTTCATTTCTGCGATCATCTCGAGCATCGTACGCGATCGTTGCGCTTTCGAGCGTCGACTGCCCAGATTATATATTAGAGAGGATTTTGTAATTAATTCATAATCATGTTTTTTCTCGAGTGATATTTCCATGCTAGTCATTAAACTTGTATATTCAATTTTGTAGTAATGGACGACAAATTATGTGAAAACGATCTTTACGCTGCAAGTTGTACATGTTAAACATTCGTTTGATATAGAAAAAACAATTTGATTTTAACCAAAGAAAAAAACTAGTTATTATTGTTTTATTTTTCACAATGCAAGCAATAAAACATATATTTAAAAGTATCGCCGCGGTTTTTGTTATTTTCAAACTGTTACTTTATCCGCCATCCTCACGAACGATTTTTTTCAGGGAGAACGGATGTAGGCCACTATTTGTAAGATTTGGTCGAGATCAAATGTGCGAAATCAGTAAACTGTAATAACTTTGGTTTTACCTCTTATCCGATTCCCATTTTTTGAAGCGGCTGCAAGATTCGCCGATAAGTCTTCTCTTTTCGTTAATAAGTTTAGTTTCTTCTTGTCAGGTATATACATGATAATTCTTATTAGACCTAAAAGTTGGCTGTGATACAAACAGAATTTGTTTGAAATCCCACAAACAACAGAGCACATTTGGTGACAGTGACTGTTCGCGTGAATAAACGAGATGATTAGACAATCAAATTAAATTGCAAATATGTGCCGATAGATAATTAAAAAGCAGGTCGAGCATTTAAACGGCGATTGTAAATTATTAGTTGGTGTGGTGGTTTATGAACATTCTTCAGCCTCCGAGTCGTTCGTCCCGCGCAACGTCCTAAGCAGGTAGGTCAATCCAAGGCAGAATAATGTGAATAATGTTGTCAGTACCAAATGATTATTCTGTACTTTCTACCTCGACCAAAATCATAATTTAATATTTAACGCGGCGACACTGAAAAACTGTCTTTGAGAGCAAAAGCTTTTCCACAAAGTATTGTTAGTCCATTTAAGAAGAAACCACCAGCACCTATGGGCTAAGCCCACCCTGGATGGTTAGTAGCCTCGTTTAATCTTCAATGTGGGGCGCACAGCGACATCTCAGAATATTGGTCTGAAACTCTTTACTGATCAGCTGCGGGAACAAGTTCGAGCTCACCACTCGCGCAACGAGTTGTTGCAATGAGTCAATCCGCACATTGCCTTTAAAATTTGAAGTAAAATCGCGCCCACTAAAACGTTATTACATGTGACTCGGTGCGTGATGATGGTAAAATTGTGCAACTTTTACGACGCGCGCGTTCACTTAAAATAAATGAATGCCAGGCGCATAGACACGCATTCGATTTGCCCAAAATCTCAGCATTCTAGGTGAGAGGAACAAAAACATTCCGCCCGATTCTCACCTTTAATTGATGAAAACGAAATGAAAACACTGTAATAACCTTAGTTTTTTTTTTTAGACAAAGCGTTGTGTCGCTGTTGCATCTACGAAAATGTTGCGAAAATTGATCAACACTGTGATTGACACTTCGTTTCAAGCACCCACAGTCTTTCCACATCCCTTCACGAAGAAGGAAACGTTTCATCTAGCTTGGCTGACACAATACACACCATGCTTTCCAATCAATGTCAAGAATATTTCGATCCTTCACGAGCCTTCAGACTTCTACAACAGTCTGTTAGCATGCTGTCACTCAGCCACAAAGAGAATAACAATCGCCAGTCTGTATCTAGGCAATGGAGGCTTGGAGAAGGATCTAGTCAATTCCCTCATGAACAACAAACATTTAAGTCAATTGAAAATTAATATTTTATTGGATTATTCGCGCGGCAGTAGATTATCTAACAATTCGAGGTCAGTGCAATGCAAAAAGTTTACCAAATGCTCTGAATGATAGAAAAATTAATGCTTGTTGTTGTGTTTGCATAGAAAAATGCTTCAGCCTTTGTTGAGGAACTCGCCCAGCTGTAGATTATCGTTGTATCATACGCCGACCCTTCGCGGGATGTTAAAGAGGGTGATGCCCAACAGATGGAACGAATTGTTTGGTGTGCAGCACATGAAATTGTACATTTTCGATGATACATTGATCATTAGTGGTGCCAACTTGTCCACCGATTATTTCACGAACCGCCAAGATAGATATTTTCTCATTAAGGATCAAAATCTGTGTGATTTCTATGATGGATTGGTCAGTCGAGTGCAAAAGTTTAGCATCGACGTTGACAAAAATGACGGCGAGCATTTCGGCGAGTTCGGATCGCCGTACGAAGGTAGCAAAAACGATTTTATACACAAGGCTGGAGATTGCATCGAAAAGTACCTGATGGAGGCGAAAGTCGACCAAAATAATCACAAACAAGAAGGATTCGGTACGGTATTTTCTAACACACTGCGTCTCCCTAACAATCCAAAACTCTATTTGTAACTGTAATTCGAATTTAGATACCTGGATATTTCCACTCGTGCAAATGGGCCAGCTGGGCATCCTGCACGACGTCCACGTCACCGAAAAGCTATTCGCGGACGCCCCGAAAGGAACTCGCTTGAATATCGCAACTGCGTACTTCAACCTCACGCGCGATTACGTGCGAAGCTTGATCTACGAATCCAAGGCGCAGTGCAATCTGCTGATGGCTCATCCGGAGGTATGTGCTTTTATTTTTCGCGAATAGAATAGAGCATGAGGTCATCCGCCTAAAACCGAATATGATTCAGGCGAATGGTTTCCTCGGAGCGAAAGGAATGGCCGGCGGTATTCCCGATGGTTACACATTGCTCGCGCGACGCTTCAAAGCGAAATTAGACCGCCAAGAGCAGCAGGAGCGCATACACTTGTTAGAGTACTTGCGAAAAGGTTGGACGTATCATGCGAAAGGTCTCTGGTATTACGCGCCCGACTCCGAAATGCCCTGCCTGACCCTTATCGGATCGCCCAATTTCGGCGATCGCTCCGTGCTGAAAGATCTCGAGACGCAGGTCGCGATCGTCACCGAAAATCCCGAGCTGCAGGCGAAACTCCACCGGGAATGCGATCGTTTGTATAAGCTGGGACGTCGCGGCGATTTCAAACGCGACGTGCCGCCGTGGGTGTACGCCATGGTGTTTATGTTCAAAGACTTCTTCTAGGAGGGCCTCTGGATTATCTAGTCATATTTATTCCGCGTTAACTGATTAACCGACATCTTGTTGTTTTGTGAATGTGATAAATGCTTGACCCGAGCACATGCCAGATCGTTGTCGTTGATTCGTTGAATAAAATTTAACATTACCTATTCGTGTCGCGCGTGCTTCGCTGCTGTTTACTTAGTTTCAGTGCGCCAATTTGCAATTGCTGTGATTGTAATAATGCGTTATGCGTAATGCCAAACTGCTTCCATGCGGGGCATTGGGCACGCGAGTCGCGTATAATTTGATCGAACTGGGCGCATCGCATGTTCGGATGGGTGGTGTTTTGACACACGCGTTCCTATCCACATGTGCAGGTAGTTATTCACCCACAAATGGCGTCGCAGGTGAGCCAGAACATCAGCTTTTAATTCTTACCAACACAATGCATTTTTCTTTCATTCATCGCTATTTCGTGGCTTATTGCGACGTGAATCAGTCCGAACGCTACGGCGTTGTTGGAAGGTGCTGCGCGCTCGTTTCGACCGGATGGGTAATCAGTTTCGCTTCGAGCGGTGATAAGAAAGGACTGGGCTTGTATCTAAGAGATTGTTAATGTTTATCGGAAGATTAACATGTCCGGCGATTTGCGCATAGTCTAGTCGATAGAGCCAACGCGCGGAAATTTTGTTCTCGGTGAAAATGCTGTTCGCGCGCGCGCAAACGTTGGTGGCTCAGCAGGAGTGGATGCAAGTGATTTCCATTCTCACGGGTATGTTGCTTTACGTCCTGCTTGTCGATTGGTGACGTTACATTTATTTGCAGCCGCATTGGTTTCGTTAAATTCGGCGCTTCTGTACGCATGGCCTTCGCCTTCAATACCCATCCTTCTGTCGCCCGATTTTGATTTCAACGTTACCATGGAAGAGGCATCCTACACCACGGTGATACCCTCGATCGCTTCCATATTTTCCAGCCCCCTTTATCCGTACCTAATGGACAAGTTCGGCCGTAAATTGACGCTGCTATCCGTCGCAGTCCCTCAACTGTTTTGCTGGATACTCATCTCGAAAGCAAACGACATTTACACCATCTATCTGTCGAGGCTGCTGAGCGGATTCTCCAATTCCTGCCTGTACGCAACGCTTCCGGTGTACATCGCTGAAATCTCTTCGCCCAACGTACGCGGTTTGTGGGGAAACGCCATGTCTTGTTGCGCATACTTCGGCATCTGCATTATGAACATCGTCGGTTCGTCGTACTCGATTAAAACAACCGCCAACATCTTCGTCGCGATGCCGCTGTTCTTCTTCGCTCTCTTCGTCGCGATGCCAGAAACGCCCTACTTTCATCTCATGAATGGAGACGATGAGAAGGCGTACAGAGCGTTGAAAATCCTGCGTCGTAATCGGGCTAACATAGAGAAGGAGTTCCTGGAGATGAGGGAAGGTGTTACGGTGCAGATGAACTCCAAAAACACAATCGGAGATTTGTATCGCGTGAAGAGCAATCGCCGCGCAATGTTCATAGCGATTGCCGTGCGCGGCATCCAACAATTCGCAGGCATTTCCGCGTTTGCTGTGTACGCACCGTATTTATTCTTGCACATTGACGGAGGGATCACCGCGGCTCAGTCGGCTATCATCTACACCGCAGCATTGACCATTTGCTGTTTTACCGGGTCAATAATGTTGAACTTTCTAGGACGAAGAAAAGCGATGATCTTGTCCTGCATGGGATGTGCCATGGTTCTGCTATCGGTATCTGCGTACTTCTACTTCCTACCAGACCTGATTAGATTGTATTCAATACGTTTGTCGTATTTTCCAATCGTGGGGATGTTGATCTATGTTTTGGTTTATTCCTTTGGCCTGGGTATCATTCCCAACCTTCTGTTGGGAGAGCTGTTTCCTTCGAACGTCAAAGCGAATGCGCTGTGCATACTGAACATTGTTTTTGGCATATATTCGAGCATATCCACGAAAGTTTTTCAGCTTCTGTTCTCGGCGTATGGGATGTTTGCACCGTTGCTTATGTTCGGACTATGTTGTGTTGCGAGCACAATATTTTCAATATACTGCGTTCCTGAAACGAGCGGTAGGACTTTGGAGCAGATCCAGAGGGACTTGAAGGCAACGAATGAGAACACCCGAACAAAAATGGAAAATTAGCTTTTGGGATTCTTCGTGGAGAGTGAAACAGTATTTTCATGGAATATGCTTTAGGTGATTATGTAAAGATAACGTAAAACGTTAAGTATTTGTAAAGATATATTTAACACCTGTAGTTAAAGAAAACGGTAGACAGAGATCAAAACATAAACCAACAGGATCCACCATCCGATAGCGAGTTAAGATTACAGAAAGTTTTGTAATATCTGTATAAAATAAAAACAAATTCGCTCTAAACTAAGGTATCAACGATACATTGCTAATCATAAGATACGAAACGTATAACTAATTGTAAGTAGTATTGCACATAATTATTTGAAGGGAAAGATCCAATTTACATGTAGATTAAATATAAATAAACATAAATCGCACTACACTAGGTCTAATACAAGCCGGAGGGAAAGTCTGTCAGTTTACTCGACGAATTGCGACTGCCGGTGGTCGTCATGTAGTCAGACTTCTTCGTTCCAACCGTGCTGAGGGACAGATTCTGGCCGGAGTACATCCCCGCGTTTGCGTGCCCTCGCTTAATGTGAAAGCTGTTGTTAGCTTTCTTCTCCTGGATGCGCGGAAAGTAGTATCTGCTCTCCGGCGTGCGATGCTCGTCGACTTTCTGCGTGGGCAGAAACATTTTGGGATTCTCGTACTGATTGCTCGCGGTGGAGTGCCTGTTGCTGCGGCACACGTCCGCGGTGCTTCGACTTACGCCGGAATCGCTCTTGATATGATGCCCGTCCAACTGATCGAACTTTTCGGTCACGACGATGTCCACCATAGCGTCGAGACCGTCACCGACGCGATCCAGGGATTTCGACTTGTGTTCGCTGTAAGCTTTGTGTTCGAGGGGCTCTATCGCCGAGTTGTAGAACTGCCTGTTTGGGGATAGTCCTGCCGATTCTTTGTTCGCGCGCGACAGTTGACATTTCGATGCGCTGAGGAGGGAATCGGAGCTCTCGTCGCTGGTGAAAGTGGGTTCATCGAAGAATATCTCTTTGTTGTAGTAATCTTCGTTGGGGATGTAGAGGTGGACGAGACTGCGCGTCTTTCGCGGTGGCTGAGGATGCAGATTGGACGGCACGATTTCGGACTCGCTGCCGATGACCGAGTCGTCGATGGAGACGTTGGAATCGACGCGCATTTGTATCTTGCTACGTACTTGCGCTTCTTCGATTTGTACTTGATTCATACGCTGGTTGGTTTGCATTTGCTTGTTGTAATCTTCGGTTTCCACGTCGTTGATGATGTTCTGTAGTTCTTCGATGACCTCCTCGATTGTGGTTTCTTCCTCGTCGACTGTGTGCTCGTCTTCTGGGTCGTCAACCGGCGATTCTTTCTCGATCGCCAAGGTTTCGTTCTGTACACTGCAAACTTCGTAGACCGAAGATTCTCGTTCCAGTTCTTCGGGAGTGATGCTGCGTTCGGATGAAGAGATGCCCTCGTCCTCTGGCGCAGAGTGATCTGCGAGTAATAAATTCACATTAATCATAATTAATCACGCGTCATTGTTATGGTAATTACCTTTGTGAGTAATACTTAAAGTTGTTTTTTGCAGCGACAAATTGCTGGACGATTTTAGCGAAATAACTTCATCTTGAAGTTCACTGCAACGTTCCTTAAGACACTGCTCCAAAGATATTAAAATCCCTTTCTCCTCTTGCAGAATCTGCACTCGTCTTTCTAACAAAAGAACTTTATCCCGCAAAGAGTCGTTATCCTTCTCCAAGTCCTCTAGTCGAATGGTCAAGCTCTCGGCATCGATGAGATGTTTCTCCCAGTTATCTAGCTCGCCGAAGATTTGCTCAGCGTACGGCGAGTTAATACTGATATTCTGCAACACAATTCAAGGTATGTATTACAATAAGTACAAAAGTCAGAAGTTCTAAAGTGAATACTTTTTTAATTGAAGCGAGATCGAATCCGGCCTGCTCCAGTTCAGCTTGGATGTACAAGCGCCGCTGGATGCTGCCGGACGACACAAGGAAAGTGTTCAAGAACTTCATTCCCGTGAACAACAGCTCGCCGTGTCCGCCCGCTGAAGTGAGCATGCCCACCAAGAAGCGAAACCTTACAGGCTCACCAAAGCGCAGCCGAAGAGTGGACAATGCCTCGGATACAGACGCATGGCCATTGCATGTTGGCTCACAAGATTTTGTGAGTAACTGTGGCGAGGAAGATTCACATATTATTATTATTGTATGGGTCGTGGATTATTTGCGTTACATTACCTGCAAGGCAATTATTCGGGACTTGTTCACGTTGCTCATGATGCACACTGCTAATGTGAACAATCCTGCAGAAGAAGCGGTTAGTTTGCGGATGCTTTCCGAGTAGCGAATGCAGCAATATAGCAAACATTGCAAGCACGTGAGTTCGTCCAGCAATGCGCGACGTTGAATTGCCGGCGAGATTTTCCCAGTCGTTCCCGCTGAACCTGGCGAATTGTTAGATTGGCTCAGCTGGATTGCGCGCAGGAGCTCCAAGAGTAACGTGACTCCATCGAGAGGGTCTGCGACGAACTCTTGAATAAAACTGTGAAAACAAACATCTTTTGTTTAGCCGCGGTCGCCATGGTAGACAATGGTTTTTTAAATCTAGATAGCCATGAATTTCGTGCGACAAATGAGGGTTTGTTGATTGAAATTTTTCTCAGAGCGTTTTCGCTACACGACCACATCACATCGTTCAAAATTTGTTCCGCTGATATTTTTTTATCGGCAATTTCTCGACCCACCCGCACAACACTCCACCCTTGAGGCATATCCTCAATCATTTCACACAATTGCGTCTGCACCGGAAGATGGAATGTCGCAACCAGTGCGCCCCGTGCCCCAGGCCAACAACGGTTCCCCACCTCATCCAGAACCCCAAGTGCCCGCCGAACTGCCCGCCGCCGGAGTGCTGCCCAATGGCGTGCGCGCCGCCGCGCAGAATGTGCCGCTACATACAGCCTCCGAGGCCAATCTCCTACAAGCCGGAGATGGCGTACAGGCCCCCGCTCCTGAAAATGGACGACGACACAATCTACCGGAGGTCGTATCTCGCCGTCTTCGGCGACAAGCCGGAGCCAATCCGCCCCCCTCACAACCTCAGCATCGGCCAGGGTCGCATTTCTGATGACACCGTCCATCGGCTGTCGTACATGGGCCACGTGGTGCCGCCGCCGTGCCCGATCGTGCCCTGCGAGCACAAAATGCTGGGCGAGGGGCCCATGCAGGACATCACTACGAACCGACATGACTTCGTGACCAAGCCCTTCTGCCGCCTGCGGCCGTGCTACCCGATGAAGAACCTCTTCACCTCCGATTGCCCTCTGAGCGACCTGACCACCAATCGCCTGTCCTACATGCCGCTGAATGTCGACAACTTCAGGGTGCATGCGATCCGCCAGCAGGACGCAATGGATAAGCCATGCGGTTAGCGGTGGCATTCCTTTAATCCTTATCGGTCGTTAATTTTTTCGATTTGATTTAGGTCGCATGGAAGAGAGCACCATCCAAAAGCTCTCCTATCTGCCATGGCGGCCGCAGGAGCCCGAGGACATGCCATGGAAGGCGCGCCCCGCCTACGCCCCTCCGTGCTTGCCGATGGAGGACAACACGGTGCACCGCCTCAGCTTCCAACCACCTGGCCAGTTCGTCGAGTGCGAAGGAGGGCCAAACTGCTTGCCCTGTCCGGAAGCACCGTGCACGTTGCCGCAGTGCACCGCCGCCTGCTGCTGCCCCCGGGCGGCATGTTAAAACGGGCGATCCCTCTTCCGCAGCATGCAAACGCACAACGCTGCAAATGATGCATTTGGTATATTCGGAAAATTGGCCGTGAGCGCGCACTCCTATACAAGTGCCGCCATTTTATATAATTTTTACCAGAAGAATATCCGATTTGTACAT
>JARRAA010015375.1:0-16804 GCA_030557295.1 Ecitodaemon sp. MM-2014 | reverse complement strand
GGCGGCGGCGGCCGCGACGGCGGCGGCGGTGCGCGCGTGCCATAGCGGTGCGTGCGGCCGGCGAAAGCGCGCCCGATCAGCCCGGACCAGCCCCTGCATGCGAGCGCCCCGCCGTCTCGCGCGACACGAGAATTCACGGGAGTGAGAGCGGCGGCACGGCCAGTGCGACGCAGCGTTCCGGCGTTTTCGACCATCCCCGACACCGTGGATACCCGCAGCGGCCAGCACGGTCCGGGAGGCAGCCTCAGCCTGCTCGGCGAACAACCCCAGCGCGTCGCCAGCAACATTCGCGGCTTCTTCGCCACGCGCATCGGAAGCGCGCTTCCCGACACAGGTTAGTCCGCCCAACATACGTCCCGACCACAGCGACAGACACAACCCGTCGTACTCGCGGAAAAATCCGAAAATCACGTCCACCAATCAGGACGGACGATAATCTTGGTTACCGCCGAGTTATGCAACCAAGTATACTCGGGCAGGTTTTTTGGGTTATTTATAGCCCACACGAAGTGGTTTAATTGCAAAATCCATACTCGAATCCGATGGCCTACATTTGATACGACCGGCCGGAGGCGGCGAGTCAAGGCGGCTATTCGTCCGGGTTTATCGATTCGGCGCTCCGGTAGCACTCTCACCTGCACCCGGAGGAATTCTGGCGCACTAATCGCCCGACAAATGGCGGCGGCGGCGGCGGCGACGCGCCGCACGCGACGCGACGCGATTCGGGTTAAATCCGCACACGCGAAAGTTCGACGGGCGTACGCGGCTAAATTTAGCGCGCGGCGTGCGGGGCAAAATGGCGGCGGTCGGGCGGAAGAGCAAAATGGCCGAAATCAATATCGTCGCCGCCGCCGCCGCCGCACGCCATTTACGTAACACTTCGCGCTGGATGTTTGACGTTTAGATTTAGGACAATTAGCCTTTCGCAAATGCCATGAGTCGTGGATGTTGTTGTTGGTAGATTCAAGTGTGCGGGGTGCTGGGGGGGAAGAAGCGCAGTGCCGGTTCCCCTCCTCGAACCTCAGCAGTGTCGGCGGCGCGACAAAATCAAAAAAAAGAAAGATCGAAATGTGGCGAACAAATGTCTGATGCGTTTGTTTCTTCTGTATGTCCAGGTTAAAACCGATGGCACTGCGCTCCCCCCGCACCTAACCAAAACAAACCGGAAAGCTAGACGAAAAGCGAGTTCCGCGTAGAGAGTAATACCGGAGGCGGCGAGCGCGACGAAACGGTGGATTTGCGCGTGCGACGCTCGACACTTCGGAGGCGGCCACGATGGGAACGCGGATACCGATCGTCAACATGGAGTGGGCCGAGTTCAAGGAGGTGTTCTGGGCGAAGGTGCAGGAGCCGGCGGCGCAGCGCAAGCTCATCCTGGTGATCGTGTCGATCGCGCTCCTGCTGGACAACATGCTGTACATGGTCATCGTGCCGATCATACCGGACTACCTGCGCTACATCGGCGCGTACGCCGACGACCCGCTGCCGCTTCCGGGAAACGTGACGCTGCCGCCCGGCGCGCCCCGGAAGCACGACCACCACGGCCAGGACTCCGCCACCGGGATCCTCTTCGCGTCGAAGGCGATCGTCCAGCTGATGGTGAACCCTTTCTCGGGGGCGCTCATCGACCGCATCGGCTACGACATCCCGATGATGATCGGCCTCATCATCATGTTCCTCTCGACGGCGGTGTTCGCGTGCGGCCGCAGCTACGGCCTCCTGTTCTTCGCGCGCAGCCTGCAGGGCGTCGGCTCGGCGTTCGCCGACACCAGCGGGCTGGCGATGATCGCCGACCGCTTCACCGAGGAGAACGAGCGCAGCAAGGCGCTGGGCATCGCGCTGGCGTTCATCAGCTTCGGCTGCCTGGTGGCGCCGCCGTTCGGCGGCGCGCTCTATCAGTTCGCCGGCAAGGAGATGCCCTTCCTGATCCTGGCGTTCGTCTCGCTGCTGGACGGCTTCATGCTCCTGCTGGTGATGAAGCCCATCTCGCAGCAGATCAAGGAGTCGCAGATGGTCAAGCCGCCGTCGGTGCCCATCTGGCGCCTGCTGATGGACCCCTACATCGCGTGCTGCGCTGGCGCGCTGACCATGTCGAACGTGGCGCTCGCCTTCCTGGAGCCGACGATCTCGCTCTGGATGGAGGACAACATGACCACGGAGAACTGGAAGATCGGCATGATCTGGCTGCCGGCGTTCTTCCCGCACGTCTTCGGCGTCATCCTGACGGTGAAGATGGCGAAGAAGTATCCGCAGCATCAGTGGCTGATGGCGGCCGGCGGGCTGGCGCTGGAGGGCCTCTGCTGCTTCATCATCCCGTTCTCGTCCTCGTACAAGATGCTCATGATCCCCATCTGCGGCATCTGCTTCGGCATCGCGCTGATCGACACGGCGCTGCTGCCCACGCTCGGATACCTCGTCGACGTGCGCTACGTGAGCATCTACGGCAGCATCTACGCCATCGCCGACATCTCCTACTCGGTGGCGTACGCCGTCGGGCCCATCATCGCCGGCGGCGTCGTGGAGGCGATCGGCTTCACCGCGCTGAACATCGGCATCGCCTTCTCCAACCTGCTGTACGCGCCGGTGCTCTACTACCTGCGCAACATCTACGACTTCAAGCCGTTCGAGAACGAGGCGAACATCCTGATGTCCGACCCGCCCAGCAAGGAGTACCAGACGTACACCATGCAGGACCAAAAGCCCGTCGGCGAGGACGTGCAGAACCACCTGGAGTACCGCCAGCAGGAGACGTCCCTCGACGGCAGCGACGGCTACAGCTACAGCTACCAGCAGGGCGGCGGATATCAGCAGCAGGACCAGTACCAACCTCAGGGTCGCGCGTTACCGCAACAGCCCGAACCGGCCGCCGCGAATCCGTTCAGGCAGCCCGAACAGCCAGTGCAGCAGCCGGCAGTGCGCAACCCCTTCAGGCAAGGCTTCTAAGGCCCTAAAGCCACGACGTCAGTGCTTCTCTAACCGAAGATGTGTTAAGTTTCCTCTCGCCGATCCTCCGATATCATTTCACGTCAATCCAGTGTACATACGAACGAATCGTGACGCCGGCTGTTCCCTCAGGAGAGCGAGTAACTGTAAATATCTTTAAGTTTGTCGACTCCAAGTCTGCGCAGAGTCTACGAGTGTTGATTTCTTCATAAATTCTAACGTGACTAACCGCAACTTCTCCGCGATTGATTTCCGATTGGTTCTCGTTCGAAACTAGCCTAGTCGTAAGCTAAACGTAAGCATATCCTTAAAATATATCCTAACCTCGAAGCGCCGCCGGCCCCTCGACGCATCATATCACGGGGGGACGACGGACGCACGGAGGGAAGCATATATCAACTGAGATCGCATACATATCAGAGCCATCTAACGCGCGTCGGCGCGTGCGCCGTGCGCTATTGCGCATGCGCGGCCGCGTCGCGCGCGGGCTCGCTTGTTATCGACACATATCATTAAGTGTACAAGGTGATAGGCCCTTTGAGTGGCCACAAACTTAGCGTCGTAGGCATATTTTAGGAAGGCAAAAAATTACAAAACAAACAAATGTTTACTGAACGTTTAAACAAAATGAAAAAAATATAAATGAATATATTTACGAACATATCTATATATATATATATTAAAAAAGAAACTAACTAACTTGGCGTTTTGTTTACAAAGAGTTGTTGAGTTGTAGGTAGGTTTTAGGTTAGGTTTATAGGTTAGTTTTTAGGTTAGGAGGTTACGCGTCAATCCGTTTGCGTTCCGCGCGACATTGAATGTCACCTAACCGACGTTTCTTTCTTTGTGACGGACGTGTAAAACACAATTTTCAGTTCGGTTCGAACACGCGTTTTTCTCTCGACTCGATAGTGTGTCAATTTTCATAGGATGTATAATTACCGTACGGTAGATGTTTAAAAGCCAGTGGGTGCAAACAGCCAAGAGAACATCTAAAGCGTATAAAATGACGGACGAAGAACGTTCCGGACGTGTCCAGGATGATTTTCGAACGTCAAGACGAAATGTTTGAGTTTTGCTTTGGATTATCGATCGTTTCGGACGTTTCACTCCTCGGAGAATGCTCACTGTATAGTTGTTGTTACTAAAATAGTCGTAGACGTAGGTATAATTAGCGAGTGTCGCCCCCAAAAAGCGTAAAATGAACTTTTTAATCCAACGCGATTCGATTTGGTTACCAGTCTGGAAGTATAACGTATGCAACCAGTCCTGCATTTACTTTCATGTATGCTTTCTACCGTTATTATTACAATGTATAAAGAAACAAGACGGCGCCCTGCATTTCAATATTATTCATTACGATATTAGCACATATGCAAACGCAGGCGAGATTCATTGAAAACGGGTAAAATCAATTTATAAATCTAAAGCGATTCGATTTTGTTTCTAGTCTAGACGTTTAACGTACGCAACCAGTCTTGCGTTCCGCTTAATGTGCTTCGTATGCTTCTGGTGTTATTATTAAAAAGTATAAAGAAACAAAAGACGGCGCCCTGTATTTCAATATTATTAATTAAGATATGAGCAGACATGCAATTAACGGCAAACGCGAGCGAGATTAATTGAATAATTGAAAACGTGTCGAGGAGAGGAAGTTCCTTGCATTGATTGCATTGATTAATGATTATGTACATTCTACGATAGAGTAACGTGCGCAAGGAGGGTGAAAGATGTGCGCGAGAGCGAGAAGCGAATGATTGCTCGACTAATTCTAATTCTACTCTTCGCGTTAAAGTATTTAGGGTTGCGTGATAGGCAACCAGCTGTACTCTCAAACACTTTCATGCTTCTTACGTCTCCGAACGTCTTCTTTTCGACGTTTTCATATGATTCGCGAAACCTCTTGATGTCTCTCTCGCTGTTCGTCTAGTGTGCCGTTTCACTAGTGTACAAAGTTGTATATTGTAGGAACATAACCCAAACTGAGCGCTAGCCTTCTGAATACTCATTAGCATTAAGCGAACCAGAAGAACACGATGAACTAGCAGAATAAAAATGACGTTACTCTGACAGGGTGTTTTGTGTCTTTTTCGTGCAAAACGAAAAAGCGCAAAATGCGCTGGTTCGATCTAGGCAACCAAATGTACTCTAATTGAATTTAGCCTTAAGTAAATATACAATTATACATATATACATAATACGATTAGGTGTTTATAAGTGTACAGTCGTTAAGATGCAACCAGCTGGGCGTGCGGTTCGAGATGTGTTCGAGACGTGCGCGCGCGTCCCTAACCTCAAACCGCCGCTCCCCTCTGACGTCTCTCGCGGCCGACACACAAGAAGCAATAACGTTTTTTGCTTTACGAGTCGCTCTCCGGGTTGCGTTGCGTCGTTTCTCTCTTCGGTGAAATAAAGATGAGTCAGGTCATGTGATCGCCTTGCGTCTCGATACTGAAGCAAAAACCGCACACATCGAATATTATCTCTAACGTTAAGACGATTGGAATAGACTCTACTCTAGGACCTATGACGTAAGCGTACTTAATTCGTTCTTGTCTCAATCGAGGAGTGATTGCAGCGGCGACGGTGCCTATTCTCTAGCGAAACGCGTTGCAACGCTGCACCCATTTCGTTTCGAGTCAGGGGATGTTTTTCACTTCGTCAGACGTAAGCGACGTAACGTGTGTTTATTGTACATTTTACTGTAAACCACACCGGACGGATTGTTTTGAGGTTATGCGCAGAGGTTATGTTATAAGATTATGTTGTTTTTGACAGTTTGACAGTTGTGACATTCTTCCATGACATCCGATTGTGTTTCGGTTCGGAGCGACTTGATTACCCGATCACTCGTTACTTTCGATCGATTCGAAGTGTCTAAATATGAAACGAAGCATATCAGCATCAATTCTAGCCCAAGACAAGATCCACAAGCAATTCGACATTATTAATAAACATTGTAAACGAGCGAATATGAGAAATGGAGCGTTGGACTCGGAGGTTCGTGAGAAATTGAAGGAGAATTGTAAAAAATAGCGAAGCGAAGAACTAAAACGTGTAAACCGGATAAGAAACGATCGGAAATATTAGAATGTTGTTGTTGTATCTATATACATATATAAATAAAATATAAAACTTGATTTTGAAGTTTCGTTGGCAAAATATCCATTCGCACGCCATCTATGGGCAAGCGAAAGAGTTAAAATGTGAACCGAATGTTCTCGGCCTAAATTAGGCCAATTAACAACTCTGCCGGGCCGACTGCGGCATGCCCTTGCACCCTTGCGCCCTTACGCCCTCCGATTTACATTCTCCGGCGGCGGCTGGTGGCTACTAACGAACCCCGGCGACGTACGACGTGTTGCCGCACAATGCGGTCGGATGGTGTGCAACATACATACAAATGTACTCGTTACGCAGCATCCGCGGATCCGCACAGTGCCCGAGATGCACGCGACGCGACGTTCCCCTCCCGGATGGAGTCAGGGGTGGCGAGCAATCGCAGTCGCAGTGAATGAACGGAACGCGCACGCACGTCGAATTCGGGGACGCCGTTCGAAGCTCGCGTTCGCGCCCGACGGCCGGGGGCGGGCGAGCGAGCAAGGGGTACAAAATTGCTCGGGGGTAAATTACGCAGCGAGGGCCGAATTACGGGTAATTACTTATCGGCGGCGCGACGCAAAGTTGTAACTTTTAATTATCTAATCGTGGGGTGACTCCAGCATCCAGGAAGACATCCCGATAACACGATCTGATAATGTCGTAATTTGTCATGGACTAATGAATGAATCGGGCGGGCAGGATGGTAATTAGAATTAAAGAAATTCTATAGGCAACTATAGGCAACTTTCATTGCGCTCCGTTGCGGATGGCCAGCAACATTTACATTCTCGAAATGAAGATATTAAGGAGACGAAGAGTGCTGCGAGGGTGCGGCGAGAAGGACGATGACGACGGTGACGGTGAAACATTACCCAAACTATTAGGCTGTTATGACAGAAAACAGACGCGGCACGTGATAAAACAAAAACTCCCCTCGAAGGATTCCGACGATTCCGAGCGCCGCCGCAGCCGAGAGGGTGGGGTGAGAAATTGCCGCGATAACATCTGGATTTATCCGCCGCCGATATTTCTTATTGTACCCTGCCCCGGACGAATATCGCGGTCCAATGGCGACGCTCACGTTTAGCAGTAGCTGTTCAATGTGTTGCCTACATTTTACTGTCTCTATTGAAAACAAAAGACGGTTGTTATGTAATGACAAACGAGACCGAATTGAATTCGACTCCGGTTTTGTGCAGTGCAGTGCGGTCTTAACAATAAAGCTTTGAGAGGTGTATCGGACTGTTTGTTATTCCTCAGTCGCTATACATCCTGGCCTGTATTATCGTCCCTAACATCGCTGGCGAAACGCCTCCCTTGCTCCTTGAATCAACCCTTGAACCGACCACAAGATCCACAGGACGCGCTGCTAATTAAAAGTGCGCGGATCAATACCCAAGTGTCAGGTGGAGGTCCATCGCATATTGTGACGTGGAGAGACAGTCGAGAGTTGTTTAAACATATTTCAGTGGAAACTTTTTCGTTAGGGCGTTGTAGGGTTGGCTGACGGTCCAGAAACACTCGTAGGAAGTTGAAGCCGTGACCAGAGGAGCAAAACTAACAAACCGCCATCAATCCATTAATCTAATTAGATGAACCGTGCAACTTTTGTGCGAATGGCGAAAGGATAATGGACGGTATTCCTGCCAGACTTCTGTGGTCCTTGTAATATAATAACAACGAAAATGGACTTAAACATTAACAGTCCTCGCAGGTTTTAATTACATTAATTTGATCCACGTTCTGTGCTTTGATTATTTAATTAAATCGACTGTAGATGGCTAAAAGTAAATGTTTCGCGGACGCGAAGGATGTTTCGGTGTTATACATTGATTGCGTCGTGTTGCTGCGTCTCGTGTAAGCTCGTCGAGAGACACGCGGTGCAAACGATGCAAGGGGGGGAAGGAAACCGGTAATTCCCAGGAGGCGTTTGCGAGGAGGGCGAGAAGTTTCGCGGGCCTTGATAATGTTCGACCCGTCGGACGGAAACGCACGAAGACGCGCCGAAACGAGACGAGATTTCGAGATTAGGCAAACGACAAAAAGTTGCGGACGCTTGAGATTCAACACATTGCGGCTTGCAGGATTTGACTAATACATAGATCAATGGCCGGTCAAACTAAGGACCTAGGACAATTACGTTTATGATGTATCTTGTAATACTTGTACGTTTTTATGAATTTTTTTCTTTCACTGCGTCACCGTAGAGCGTGACGTGAACGTGCGCGTCGACGCCCTCCAACGCAGTCGGAGAAAGGTCGAGGGCGGAAATAAATAATAGAATAATAGATTGATGGATTGATGGATGCGGAAGGCGCACGAATCCCTCGCGGGGCATGAAGATGTAAAGAGATAAAGCAGATAAAACGGATAAAAAAGTTACAGGTCGATTCCGAGCTTTCTTCGATTCTTTCCCTCTTCGGAGGAGTTTCGAATGTCGGAATTGGCCTGTACGCTCGTCGGCGCGTTTCGATCGCGCCTTTCGATGCACATTTGGGCCAGGGAGGCTTTGGGACTCGAATTCCCAAAGGCAACTAACGCGCCGCCGAATGCAACTGAAATATTCAACGCACAGAGAGGAAACAAAGAATGGAATCGACGATGCAGATGTAGTGCTGGGTGGAATCGATAATTGTAGTTTAGGGGCTGTCAGAAATATTGTGGTGTTGTCTTTATAATCATAACAACTTCCAGTTTTCATCATTCAGCATTGGAATTCCGAAGGCAATTGAAACATTCAAAATATGACACAGGAATCGAAGGGTTAATTCGATAGATGTAGTCAAAAAATGTTGGTTTGGAGGGAGCCGCCTTAGGAGAAAGGAATGCAAATTTCGGAGAAAATTAAAATTTAATTCCCAGTCGACTACCTAACGCCATCTATTGGAAATTAAAGTGAACAAAAATGTTACGCCTCTTATGATGTTAAATGTATGCAACCAACATTACCAACATTACATTACTACAATATTGCAATATATTACAACACATGTTCCAAATCTTTTTGTCTCTGTCCAGACCGACACCTCTGATTAATTGCCGGCACTATAGTTCTATTGTCTACAAAGGAGCAGAAAAAAGTTCCTTCCATTTATTATCACACTTGCGCAACAAACAAAGGCATGTCCCACATGAGATACAAACCATTTCTGGACGTTTCAGACCAAGAAAGTCGACAAAATCAATCTTCCACTAAGCCGCGTTTCACTTCGCATTAATAGAATGCGAATGCAATGAATTGCATTTTGTCCCTTTCGTTGACTCTATCCGCTCCACACCGGGCTTCCCCTTTCCGCGTCGAGGCTAGTCGGGGCTTTTTGTAGTGTTTTTTGTGAAAGGAAGGGCGAAATTGGCGGAACAAACGAGGTACATCGACCCGAAAAAGGCTGCGCCAGTTGCAGTCTTTGCTTTCGCTGATCTCGGCTTTGAGACGAAGAATCCTTGTACCTACACGCGCGTTCTCGGCCTCCTTTGTAATCTAAGCCCATCCGAAACCTTTTCGACTGGATATATTTAAACCTCCAGCGCGCATTCGTCCAGACTGACAGTTAATAAACTAGTTTTGAATGAATTACGCGACGCGAACTTTCGAAATTAAATAAAACCGCGTTTTTCCTTTGTTCGCGGAATGTGATTACGCGCCAACGCCGACGCGGACGGAATGACATTGTGACAGTGACAATGTTCCGCCTCGAACGAATTCAATTAAAAATAGGCGTAATTGGATAATTTCACGGCACTTCCTTGGGGCGATTAAAACGCCGCGCCGTGCATCTCGCCATCGAGCGACGCGCCGTCGTAATTAACTTGCGAATTAGCGCTGAACGGCGTGTTAAATTTTATCCCTTGTAATCCACTTGTCGAGGGCGATCGCACGTGCGCGCCGCACAGGTATCACATTTTAAGGGCGCAAACGTTGCTCTGACTTGTTGCTATCCCAACTAGACCATCGGAGTATCGTGTTCATCATGTGACGCATTCACTATCGGCAACCATGCCTACAAACACGATGACGTCGCGTCGGTTCTTAACACAATCCGACTATACACATGTGCGTTCAGTGTTGCCTATACTAGGTACCAACCGTATGCAACCAGCACAACGTGAAATTCAGATGTAGGCGTACGCAATGCTTTATTCTGCGCGCCTAAAAAAGGGACGTAATTTTTATTCGGGGATTTTCGGTTCACGAAAACCGATGTCGTTCGTTCGGGAGCTTAACGAGGATTTCACAAGCCGACGCTGCTCGATTGCAAGATCAGACAAAGCCGCACGATAAGCCGGAGCGACCGAGGCAAACAACCCCGTACAATTTGCACCCCCTGGAAACTAAACAACGCCCGAAATAAAAGTGTTTCCAGAAAGCGGATATTAATTTCCTTCGAAATTTTTAAAATGTTCATCACGTTTTTGATTAAGTTTCATGCGCGCAATGAATTAAGGATTCAATTAATTTCTTCGACTGCCTGCCCGCGAACGGAAGCCATTAAATATTAAAAATTAATTAAACGTGCTGCGAATTAACATTTGACTTAAACTTCTTTTATTTTCGGACGATGTTTTTGGTTTACCCCCTTTCATAGCATCTTTATGTCTATTTCCTGTTTGCGATTTTTATTTTGTTTTCCTTGTAATTCCGACTTGTTAAAAATCCGCGCCGTGCGTTTGTGTAACTTGAGTTTTCCTCGCGTCGAAGAAAATTCAGTTCGTGCCTCGTGAAGTTTCGAATTTCACCGGCGGGATGAAGCAATTTCCATTAAGAATTACCAAAAGTTCCGCAGTGTTTCCTGGACTGACGTTTTCGTTTACTTTCCCATATTGGAGGGGAGCCGCCTTAGGGGAAAGACACAATGAATGCAAATTTCGGAGAAAATTAAAATTTAACTCCCAGTCGGCCACCTAGCGCCATCTATTGGAAATTAAAGTGAGCAAAAATGATGCAACCAACATTACTCCAATGTATACGTAATTTTTCCCTCCAAGTGCAATATATCTGATCCTTGCGCGATACTTCCGCGAAAGACTTAATGACCCATGGTCAATTTGGCAATCGATTCCCTCCCTGCATTACCTTCCTTCCGTGCGCTCCCTCCCGCCTTTATTGCATCCCATCGTTTTTTCATTCGTCCGCTCTTCGGGGCCTTGCAGTACCTTTATTTCAAGGCCACTTTGAGCGTCAGGTCCGCCGCCCTCGGCGGCGTCCAGTTCGGTTTAGTGCAGTTTAGTTTACCGCTTCCCGTTTCCTCCCTTTTCGTGCGCGGGGATGCTGAACATCCGCGATAGAGCTATCACTCCAGCGCTCCCCGCGGCACGTTAAACGAGAACATGGGGATCGCCACTCTGACGACCATTGCCATTAACATTAGCTCCGAACTGATGGCGCGAACTGCAAAGCAACAACGGCGCGCTTTCGCCGGAGAAATTACGACTCGAAACGTAACCCAAGTCATAACCTAAAAGATAACCTCAAAGGCGAAGCAAATGCGCAACGAAAGCGTGACCGCGACGGTTGATTGCTTCGTCAGGTTGTTTTATCGTCTCTCCTCTCGAAAAAGTAGCCGAGATCCCTCGCCCTCGCGTTTCCATCTCTCAATCTCGTCAACCTTGCCACCTTGCATTTCCGCGCGCATTCCGCCCTTACATTTCGCGTCCCTCGCCGCGTCGCTTGCTTCAGACATCCGATTGCCGTGCTCCGAGCCAGACAAAAGGATGCGCACGTTCGGAATGCTTTATTTCGCACCCTCGGCGAGGCGAATGCGCCAAAGCAAAAAATCTAATCAACTCCGGGGGCAGCCGCACAAGTTGCAACACCTTCAAGCGCAAAACCGTTCGAAACTCGAGAAAATACGAAACCCTTGGCATCCGGTTAATACTCGTAGTCAGAGCATGCGTTGTCTTGTGGATTTCGGTGCGTTTTAATGACTGTGTCAACGTCGTCATTGTCCCCGTCTATTTATAGCAATTAAAGCGCCCCGGTCGGTGAATCCCCGTCTTATGTCTCTCGGCCGCGCTCGCCGTCCCGGGTCCCTTGTTGGCGCCGCTAGTTCGACGCGCCGGCGATATAAAGTTACCCTCGTTGCGGGCTGCGGCCACGGTGTTAATATAAAGACATTAATAAAGTCGGCGGTAACAATGGCCGGAGGGAGTGCGCGGCGAACGAGGCGATGATTTAATAAAGTTTGCGTTTCGTCATAATCCGACCAGGAGCTCTGGCGCTGTCATAAAACTTTTAATTTTAATTAGAGCGGCGCAGAACGTGACACGTATCGATTTTTCTCTTCGACTTCTGCCACTTTGTACTAGTCGTAACTTGCTTCGGACCGACTTGTTTTATTGAAGAACGTTGTGTTTTCAGGATGGAAGGATTCGATCCTGTCGTTGCCGAAGAAATGGCTGGGCTCCTCGCTGTCGGGCGCCAATTCGACGTCGGCTGACAACGCCGAGGTGAGTTGCATTAATTACTTTCCGCTGCGTCAAAATGTCGATTTTCAATTTGAACCCATCGGGATTTACCAAAATTTGGCGCTAACGCGATTAGCGCCCTCGTGCGAACGTTCCGACGGTCAATATTCGTTCGGACATAATCCAATCCTTGCGCCGTGCTTTATTCCGCTAATCAGCGAAACGTGCCGCACGCAAATTGCGCAAAGCACGCGTTCCCTAACCTCAAACATAACCTAGAAATTATCGCGTGTTAGACGCGCGATAAATCTCGAGAGGTTTCGAGGTTGCGTTCGGGGTAGGAATTGAATGGCGACTGAAAATGTTCCGGCCAGGTGCGCGACGTGCGTGCGCCCGGCGCGCCGGACCGCGCCGGCGGGATCGGCAGGATCAATAAAGGTCGTAACCTGAAATGGCTGAAATTTCGCGCGCCGCTCGCGCTCCGTCTCTCGTCGCGCCCTTTTCCAGTTTCCCGCGTTTGCAGCGCGCTCCCAACCTGCAATTTTGCGCGACTGTACAAAGCAATACGTGCCCGTCACACCTCCCAACACATTTTGCAGGTGAAATGATAGAAACGTCGAAATGAAAAAAAAAGCGCGCGAAACAAAACTCATTTTGTGGTCGTGACATCTGAAGGGTATAAAGTTGAATGTGGGAAGTAGAAAGTTTAAAAAAGTTTCGTTTCGAATAAAAAGGATGAACAAAGTGAAGATCAGAGAAGATAATGTCGAAGAAGGAAAGATATTAGCGGAAACATGTAGCGCCATCTATTTTGAATTGATAACGCTTTTTATCTAAAAAGTTTAATTGGTTGCATTAACAAAAATGTAGAAACATTAAGATAATTCATGGAAATTTATTAGTGGTGCTATTTCCCTTTTCTTTCCCTCAAAATTAAAAACAAAAAGAAACGGAGCGCGGGAAAAGGGAAAGGAATGAAAGGAGAAAAAGCAGGTTGGAGATGTGACCGAAATTATAACACCCACCAGCATATTGCGCCATTCATTTCGAGTTTCCCTCGCGTCCACTTTTTCCCACATTCATTCATTTGTTTCCTCGCCGTCTTTTTCTTCTTCATTTATTTCCCTGGGATTTTTATCTCGCGTGGCCTTGTCGCCAGAAAAACGAACAGATGGATATAATGACGTCAGGGAATGTGTACACGCTCGCCTAAGGATTTGGACATTTCGCTTTTTATTTGTAAAAACTGTTGGAGAAAGTGGCAAGTTGCGAATTACGAGAACACTTTGTATGAATGCGACGGAAGTGGTCGTATCCGTAAGGTACCAAAATGGTTCTAATCTCGTGCCTTATCCACCACCGTCACTGTTACAGTCACGGTTAGAAAACCACCCCAGTCGCTGCTTCCTCTCCCTGATGTCCCCTAGTTGTTTCCGGTGTCCTTCGATTATCCTATCGTTCAATCAGTCCGCTCCTATCGGTCGTATCGGAGCGCCTCTTTGTCTTGCTAATTGTGAGTTTGCGTAGGTTTTGTTTTACTACCCTTCCTGACAGGATTCTAATTAGGAAACTAATTTTAGATGAAAGATCTTATTCGTACTTTAACGCCCTGTAACTTTTGCATTAATTGAGATAGAAACGTCATTGAAAGTTTTTATTGGACAAAATGTGTCTAGCTTTCATATATTTTTAACGAAATTGATTTATGTTTGATAGTTGTTAAGTTATTTTGAAAAATGTAACGACATTTAGAGAGAAAAGTTTCCGTTGGTAAAATGGTTCGGACTTTACCGCTCTGTAACTTTTGTCATAAAAGTAATATAGAACCCACTTAAAGTTTTTATTAAACAAAGTTTAACTGTTTTTCAAATTCTGTTAACCAAATCGACTTAACTTTAATACTTTTTTAGTTATTTGAAGAAATGTGCCAACATTCATAAGAGAGAATTGAAGGTGATTATTTTTTTCGTTATTTAACACCCTGTAACTTTTAGACTAAAAGCATTAGAGAATCGATTGAAAGTTTTTATTAAGCAAAATTTAACTGGCTTTCAGATACTTTAAACTAAATTAATTTATCTTTAATAGTTTTTATTTTATTTGAAGAAATGTTCCAGCATTCAAATAGAAAATTGTTATTTGTTCTTTAACACCCTGTAACTTTTCAATTATTTAACTTATCACGACCATTCAAACTCTAGATTAACCAAAATATATCTAGCTTTCATCTAAATTTTGAATCATAACAATATATTAAATATTTTGAAAGATATCGAGGAAAATGTTGCACCTAACCTAGCATAACCTCAACCGACGAAACGATGACATAACCTAGGAAATGATTACAATATCCAGCGGTTACTCACCTCTCTCGAGCACGGCGCGGTGCGCGATCGTCGTCAACGCTGCACAAAGGTCGTGGGCGCTTTGCGAAGGGTGAATTTGCATTGTATATTAATTAATATAGATGATTATGCACGCGCCCGTTGCGCCGCAGGGCACCGCAGCGCAAACGCTCCGAACGGAAAGCTTCCTCCTCGTCGCGATCCGCCGCCAAAAAGGGGCAATCGTGAATAGCGCGCCCGAGCCACCCCGCCTTTGTGCAACCCCCGACGCCCGCCGCTCCGTCGGTTATCTCTTCCGGCGCTTTATTATTTCGCAATTTCCAGCGCGGATTGCGTTTTAATGTTGCTCTGCTATTGTGCGCCCGGACGTGCAGCGGAATTTGCATTTTTAACTTCATAACAGAAACGATAGAGCGCGCCGGCGACATCTCCACAGTCTAGATGGCGCTAATGTGACAGCTGTCAAACCTGGAATACCTGAGCAGGCGTTTCGAGCGGTATTAAGTGAATATCGATTTTAGCGTCGTGCCGATCGGTCATATGCAAACGATGGACGTGACACTAATGTCGTTTCGGAACTATGGAGATAAATTCGCATCCCCCCGGGCGCAGGGCGGTTTTGAACGCTCGGCGCGGTTCGGGAGAGGCTTTGTACCTTCCGAAGCTTATTGTCGCCACTCGCACAATACAAAATAGTTTATTGTAATTACTCCGCGAACGCTCGAAAAGCTGGTAGTCGTGAAGTGAGGTTGGATTGTTTCTAGGTTATGTTTTATGTGTTTGCGCATTAAACACAAAGCGTGATTATCGCCACGTGCGGAGCGGAGAGATAGAATGACGCATCGGAGCGAATAATCGCTTCCCGATGGTTTCGCGTATCTCTCGCATCGCCGCCGCCGCCGCCGCCTCCGATATCATTACGTCGCGACCGCATAGCGACACAATGCAGGACGCTCCCGCAACGCGTTAAACTCACGAGGGTGATGAAAGATAAATGATATTCGCTACGTGCAAACCGAACACGTGTTAGGCTGTATCAAGATTCCACTCGTGTTCCCATCCACCGTAACGTCGCACTCGTCCGGATGGAACATTTTCCAATATTTCCTATTCCGCGCATTCCCGACGAGGCAAATCTGAAAAACGTTGAAATGTCAGAGAAACCTTGGCAGAGTTTCATGAGGAAATATCACAGATATAAACGTGTAAATCCCAAAAAGCGTGTAAAGTGGGGCGAAGCTGGGAGGACGCGTAAAACCGCGAAATAAAATATTCCGACGCAAACGAGACGGACGTAAAACGCGCCGGAAATCTCCCGACGCTTCTGCATCATTTGTCTTTATCAGCTTATCAGCGTATCGTCGTTCTCGCCAATATATCATTCGGATAATTCGCCAATTACGGCAATTTACAAACTGTCAAACATTGCGGATTTTTCCTCGTTCATTTCGCCTCCCTCGCGGGCGTAATTTAATATTTTTCCGGGCGTAAAACCCGCCTGGAAAGTCGGATTGTTTAAGACATTCAGATCACGTTTTCCTACCACGCGTCAACTGCTTTTATGCGAAATTATCGCCGGAAACAGACGGAAGCTGGGATCTTGTCTGTTGTTGTTGTATGCAACCAAGATAACTGAAGTATAGTTAAAATTTTCTAAGAATCGCTATTCCTATTATAATTTTTGCCTCAACTTCGACAATCTCATTCACATTGAAGACATTTAATAAGTTTTATTATTTGAATATTTTAAAATCTGTGGGGGAAATGTGTTCACGGTCATATTTACGAGCTTAAACGATGGACGTCTCATGACGGTTCTCAAAAAATCTTGACTGTAGAGTCCGAAGTGTGTGTTAAGTTGCATACAGTCATAACAAAATTTGAATTTAAATTACAAACAAGAACATTTCCAAGACATTTCACGCTCGCTAATGAGCATAATTAGTGATTCAGGCAATATAGATGTAATGTTTCGCATGCGAATATCAAGTTACATCTTTAACATATCGATT
>JARRAA010015370.1:0-16855 GCA_030557295.1 Ecitodaemon sp. MM-2014 | reverse complement strand
TAACAGCTAAGCTATTCCACGGAAGCGGCCGGATGTCTACTGCTTGGGTAAGCAGCCTCGTGTCGCCGATCCGAGGTCGGTGTACGCGAGCACGTATTCAACCCTTAAGGGTAATCTCTCTAGGGGTGTGCCCGAGAGCCTCATTCTCGGATCGCGACAATAGGATTAATAGTGTCAATATTTATAAAGGGCGACTAAATGTAAAGACTGTAGGAAATACTTAGGTATAACTCTACTAAGCATAATATTCAAAATGCTCAAACAAATAATACAAAATCAGCTAAGGGAATGTATCGAATCAAAACTGCAGCAAAACAGAGAGGATTTAGATCTGGGAAGAGTGAACAAGATCATATATTTACGCTTAAAGAGATCATCAACAGGACACCAAACAAGAATAGTACACTCTTCATAGCATTCATTGATGTGCAAAAGGCAAATATGATTTCAAGGAAGAAATTATGGGCATATCTAAAAAAAAAATAGATCAAAAATAAACTAAGACGAATAATACAAAACAGAAAATCGGGTCGTATAAACGTGACATCGGGTCAATTTAGCGCCAGAGAAGGACCGAGACAAGGAGGTGCGCTAAGCCCATTACTCTTCATTCTATTTATGGAACATATCCTTAAGGTCAAGAAAAGGACGAAGAACATAACTACTGGACATAGGAGCATAAAAAAGATAGAAATAGATGCTTGTGCGTTTGCAGACGACGTTGCAATATTGGCAGATACAGAAGAAAAACTACAACACAACTTGAGGATTTGGAACGAAATATTAGAGAAGTACGGGATGAAAATGAACATAAATAAAACAAAGGTAATGGTAATAGCGCGAAAAAAAACGAATATAGACATCTGAATCAATAACACTGTGCTGGATACTGGTTGGTGTCGCGCCGCATCGGTTGCAGCGCGCCCACCCCGCCAAGTAGTTGTGATCGGTTTTCTTGTTGTTACACAGTTCATACGTCGAGGCTGTTCACCGCCTGGCTCCCTTAATAAACAACTGTACCGGAACGGAGAGCGTTTTTCATCCCCTTCCCTCCTGCATGGAAAGCATGCGGCCGGGCCGCTTTGCCACATCTGGCGCTAAACGTGGGACCCGACACCATCAGGATGGCCACGTCGCAATCGGACAGCGATGTTTCCGACAAGCCGTCGCCTGTAAGCAAGCCATGTGACGAACCTGACATCTCTGGACAACAGCACTAATTCGAGATAAGTTAGTCTGTGTCGACCCCAAACTACCACTCACCACTTACCCATAGGACTTGACCCAGGTTCATGATGAGTTTGGGAGACAATGCCTACGTCCCTAAATGCTTGACCGTCGTGACCCTCAACGTGGTACTCCGCCGACATGGTCGGCATCGTCGATGCTACAGGGAGCCGTTCCTAAACAGTTCTTCGCTGGTCCTCGGTTCACAACCAGCGGTATGGATGACCACTTCATGAATGAAGGGTACTTTCCCTTTCGCTGAGCCATCTGATCCAACGGCAGCCCAGCCAGCGCTCCGTGACTTCACGATCGGACTTCCTTAACCAAAGAACAGAGACACCGTTGTCAGCCTATTAACCCAACTACCCAGAAAGACAAGGACAAAACCGCACCCGTGGGAACGTGGACTCATCGTCATCCTCTAGGCGTGCCGAGCATGATGAGCCACCGCCCTACTTCTCGTGGGCACGCCCCCACCATGGTGTAACTTTGGGTCAAATTATTGCCGGAATGCGCCACTGATTGTAGATTTGATTGTCTGCGTACCGAAGTTCAACGGTTCGAACATTCGCCTAATGGTTTTCCTCGAAACTTTGGAACGCGTATTCAGCTGTCACGAAGACGGCACTGAAGTATTTCTACCAGTCGGTCACCTGGCCTTCTGCGGTGCGGCAGCCTCTTGGGCTTACTTTGCTTTGCACTATTACGGATCTTACCTAGAGTTCAGATGAAGCTTTTTAGGTGAGTTCTGGTGGCATGCCAACCAGAGTAAATTCCGTCAGGTAGTAGTATTAGACTCTCATCGCGCCTCAGATGAAAACTACGCCGCGTACTTCTGGAAACTTGCCACTCATGCGCAATGCATCGACCCCCCGTACGATCATCATAGACTGGTGCGCACTTCCCTAATCACATCGCCTCTCGCTTGACCGGGGTGCCAACCGCGATGGAGGCGTACGAGCTCTTACAGGAGCTTGATGATATTTATTCGCGCGAGTGTGATGGACCTCCCCAGCGTCCGAACAAACCTTGGGACGAAGTAACAGACCGCGAAGTTCATGACGATCAGAACCGCCCTGAGGGCCAATTAGAATAAGATTTTGGTAATTTGAAATAGTGTGAAAAAAAAATTAAGTTTTGGGACGAAGAGGTTGCATGGGTACGCAAGAGCGTATGCGTATGCTTTTAGGGAATTACGCGTGGCATATGCCTTCCCACATTCGTTGCAAAAGAGATTAATTTTGAATAATCAAGTTATCAAACTATTGTACCAGAGCACCACGTGGCTGTGGCGGGAGTGGTAATCGTAGCCCATCTCGATGGGTATTTGGCAAACTCCCGCTTTCAAATAAAATCTTTATTCACACCAAGTAACAATAAACATCCGGGGAAAATGCGGATATATTAAAACAGTACACTAGGAATGAACATACCTGGGCAGGCACTTTATTTCCCCTGTTTAATAACCATTTAAATTTTTAGTACTTTTATTTGTCATTAATCGGTTCATTAGTTAAACCTATAAAAATATAATAACACACAACTGTACCATTTGCAATTCCCTCCATCTCTATTGCATCCTTTCAGTTACTGGTAAAACCTCTGTTGTTGTTTGAGGTGCTTTTGACAATCGTTTCAAACTCTATCCTAGGTACTTAGCATTTCTTATTCGCTCACTCGAACCACGGAATGCGAACGTTTGCTAGGTCATAAAAAACACTTATGCTACTCAGCCATGGAAGGGGTATTCGCCCTTCTACAAGGGGTCGTCAGCGCCTGAGGAGAGACCGGTACTGAACCCTCTCCAAGGACCCGACAGCACAACCGAAAAACGAGAGGGCTAGCGCCGCATTCGCACTCGCCTTCAGCACCGGAAAGCTGCGGTCGACGTCGATTTGAGCGCGCAGCGCTCGCATGTTGTCAACAATATGTCCAGCGAAGTCGTGACGCGGTGCCGTATACAACGGTCCAAACCGCGCGCCCGTGCGCGTAACCGCATACCGCTAACCCGTCTTGTCGAACGAGAAAATTTCGTTCGCACTACGAAAAGACTTCGCTGTATCGTGAAACTTCGTGCAGAATACCTTATGCTCTTGGCATGCTCCCACACCGGACAACCCCAAGGACAGGCACCAGCCAGTTAAAATTGACAAAATTCTGATTTTGCTGTCCTCAAATGAGGACAGTGGTAAACAATGGGTTAATAAACTGTACCGGGGTGGAGGAAGTCTTTCATCGCCTTCCCTCCTGCGCTTTGCCACAACACCAGAATATAACAAGTAGAAATAATCGGGGTCAAAATAGCTAAAAATGGTAAACAAGATGCAGACATCACAAAAAGGATATAGAATGAAAGACATGGAAAGGATGATATGAAAGACAAATTCATAACATGAAAGGTGGTCAGTAAAGAGACAAAAATCGCAGTGTACGAAACAATATACTGCCGATACTAACATACGGATGCGAAACATGTAGTCTGATGCAAGGAGACGAAAGCAGGATAACGGCAACCGAGGTTAAATACCTACACAGAACAATGAACGTCACGAGAAGAGACAGAATAAAAATTTTATATATTAGAACAGTACTGAAGGTGAACCCGATGACGAAATACATAGAGGACAGCCTGGTGAGAGGGAGGGGCCACTTTAACAAGATTGAAGATGATGCACAGGTCCGAAAAATATGGACAGATATTGAGAGCGAATCTCGATGAACACTAAAACTTAAAAACTAGAAGACTTCAATCGTCTATCCCACATGGGATAGACGCAGCCGGCCGCCATTCAACTATCAACTAACTTAACCTAAACACCGAGTCTTCCCAGTGACCCCTGGATTAGCTCCCGTGGTCCGCTATCGGTGTTCTTTCTGCAATAGCCTGATGAATGCCCCGAAGTCTCGAAGCCGGTGATCGGCCTTTTACCAGGCGGATTTGCTGCATTTCCGATTGGGTGGGTGTGGGAGTGGTCTCTCGAAGTCGGGGCACTGTTCGTAGCTTCCTGAACGATCGTAGCAGGAGGCGGCTAATCCAGTTGCTGCAAATTCTGGGTCGGCGAGTTCCAGAAACGTCGATACTTTTTCGTCGATGCCCTTCATTCGCCGATTAGGCACGTCTAATGGTAGCTTGAACTTGAAATTCACACGAGACCTTAACTTCGTACGACTCTTACGCCTTGAACATGTTCGTTTACCCCTAGTAACCGATAAAGGAGTAATCGGCGACCTTGCTAGTCCAAGACGCCAAACTAACGTGGCGGAAATCAAATGTAATACCTACCCGCTCTCTAACAGCGTCAGCACCTCTTATTGGCGGCCTTCCACGGTGACCATCTTCACGACGCATGTAGAAAGTACCACGGTAGCACTTAAGTCGGCCCAACTCGTCGACTCCTTGTTCTCACACTTTCTATCACTTGGTGTGGCAATTGCGATGACCACAGGCGAATCCATATGCACTAATTGGCTGTACCTCTTCGTGCAGCGCTGGCAAGTACTCGGAGTTGAACACTCACCTACCGCATGTTCCAAACTCAGACAATTGTAGCACCACTTCTTCTCCTTCACCCAACGACGACGCTTAGCAATCGTGACCGACAGGAACTTCGCGCATCTGGAGAGTACGTGGTTGCCCTTCCAGACTGAATCCCCTTCAACGTGGGCCATGTCTTTGTATGACATTTATGTCACAAACTTGGTTCCCAGAACGTGGGGCCCGAAGATTGTCAGCCACGCGGAGAATATTTTTTGAAGTGAGATAAACGTCGTGCGTTATTTGTTAGTGAGTTTTTTTTGTTATTGTTAATTTATCGCGATGGCCGATAAATCGCGATGGTGAACTTTCCTACGAGTTGAGTATACGCGGGGTAAATCCAGCACGAGGAGCGCCCTTGGTCGCGCCGTGGAAGATGCAAACCCGGGTGAACGTACAAGACGTCGGATAGGATGTTGGAAAGCACCGATCCCATCACCGAAGTTTGAAGTTTACCGCAGGAAGCTAGAGGAGTTGGAGCAGGATGTCCGAGATTTCGATGGCAACACCAAAACTGCGAGCTATGGGTGCGTTAACGCCGCTATCTTCCATTTGTTATCCCATGTCTCGAGAATCACGCATGAATTGCCTAATCAGTCAGTAGATAGTGCAATCGATGCGTTGACTAAAGAAATTGAAGCGCTTGAAATTCGCGTAGACCAGAAGTGCACTGACTATGCGGAATTGTTAGTTATGCAGCCGCGATCTCGACCCTCAAGCAGTAATAGTACGGTAAGGATAGTGGAGTTCGTGATAAGGAAGCAGCCTCAGATATATAAATGGAACATCTCGTTTTGTAGCAATGGAAAGACGCTATCCTTTCATTGAAGACGTCGAAGGAATGGGTCAAGCACATGGTGCTTCGAATGAAGACATCTTTGCGGCCATCTATGATTTCCTAAAGGATCGTGCGTTGTTATGATTGCGAGCCAACTAGGAGAGCATTGCGTCATGGGACGAACTGAAGGTTATGCTGAAGGAAACATGTTTGCCGCTCGACTATGACTTGGAGCTGCTAGAGACATCTACGCCAGGAAGCAGGGATCATAGGAGACAGTAGGAGCATACGTCGCATCGATGCAGCTGATCTATCGCCGGTTGCCGAGCCCACCACCACAAGAGGAGCAGTTGAGGGTGATACGCCAGAACATATCACTCTACTTCATCCACACAATGGGTTTAACAAAGGTTAGTACACTTGAATAACTACTTTCTGCTTGCAAGATTTTGGAAAATAATAAATATTTGGCGGACAGACATGAAAGAGATGCAGGGTCACGAAATCATTCGGTGGAGCTGTTGCGTAACGCGAGTAGAGTTAGATTTGAGAGTCCAAAGAGATTGCCGTCGCGAAGTTGCGTCGTTTGTTGGAATTGTCGTCGTTTAGGCTATTCACACGCGAATTGTAGCAGACCACGTAAATTGTTTTGTTTTCGGTCACGTTTTCGCTTTAGTTCGCCAGTAGTGACATATTGTAATACGTCACGAATCATGCGTTCATCGAAGGATTTGGAAATGAGATTATTTGTCGATGTGAGATTGATGGTCATTATTGTCATGTATTATTGGATTCGAGTAGAACAAGGTCCTTGATTCGTTGCGATTTTTTTGAGAGGTTTATTTTGTTGAAGGTAAATAAACATAACTTGGTGAATGTTAAAGCCTGCCAGGCTTATGGCAATGAACATGCGGTGTGTGGAAGTGTGTGTGTTGTTATGACGTTTCTCGGTGTTCGTGAAATTATGGGATGTTTGGTTGTAGACAAACTGAAGCATAACGTTGTGTTAGGGATTGACTTTTGGCGTGGTTTCGGATTATTAAGTCAATTGAGGAAATGGATAAGACCCAATGTTGAGGGAGTAGATTTTGAGGATTTTGTTATGGGAAATATTAATAATAGCGACGAAAGTTGGGAGAAAATTAGTTGACTATAGGAATAGTCTTGTGGGAAAAGGGTTATACCGTTGAGGGTAATGAATTTCTTGAGGGATCGAGCAGATTATGGAAATCTGAAATTCTAGATGAAAACAACGTATGGAAGATTATTTGGGAAAACATAAGAGGGAAGACAAGTTGAGAAATTGTTGTGATATTAGGAAGAATTGCGCAGTGGCCAATAGTAGTGAGGATACGTTTGAGAGATATAACTGTGATATGTACCTTTGTGAGCGTGACAAGGATAATCGTGATATTATTGACGCACATGTTGAGAGTGTGTTAGAGATAGTAGCGAATAAGTACTTAAGTCAGTTATCAGGACGCTTAGGGTGCATGAAGAATTTTTAACATGATATTGGTGTTGGGGATGCTAAGCCAATTAAGCAATGGTACTATCCTGTATCACATGCGATGCTCCAAGTAATAGTTACCGAATTAGATAGAATGTTAAAATTAAACGTTGTGGAACTGTCATCTTCACAGTGGTCATCACAAGTTCTGCTAGTTAAGAAACCGAACGGGAAGTTTCGTTTTTGTGTTGACTATCGTAAGGTCAATGCAGTCACTAAGTCAGATGCATATCCTATGCCGTATGTGTCGAATATTTTGGATTTCTTGAAGAATGCTAGATTTTTGTCATCGTTGGATCTGAAGGACGCTTATTGGCAAGTGCCTTTATCGGAGAAGTCAAAGAAGTTACCGCGTTTATAGTACCGGATCGCGGATTGTTTTAATTTCGGGTAATGCTGTTTAGTGCGAAGAATTCGGGCGCTACTATGCAACGATTTGTAGATAGAATTATCGGGCATAAGTTTGAACCATTTGCTTTCGTTTACCAAGATGACATTATTATTAGTACTCCGGATTTAGAGATGTGCAAAGAGGTGTAGGTGTAGGTTCAGTCAGTCACAGTTACATTACTTGGGTTACGTTGTTGATGAGGAGGATTTGAAAGTAAGTCCTGACAAAATAGAATCAATAGTTACGCATCCATGTCCGCGTAGTGTAAAAGAAGTTAGGCGTTGCTTAGGTTTAGCATAGTGGTATCGTAGATTCATTGATCATTTCTCAACACGCCTTGCGTCACTGAATAGATTGTTGAAGGAAAACAATATCCTCGTAGTGTAAAAGAAGTTAGGCGTTTCTTAAATTTAGCATCGTGGTATCGTAGATTTATTCATAATTTCTCAACACGTGTTGCGTGTTTGCGTTTGTGTGAATAGATTGTTGATGAAAAACCAAGTGTTTAATTGGGATGCTAAAGCTGACGAAGCGTTCTGTGATATAAAGAATAGTTTGGTATCTGTACCAATTTTAACGTGTCCTGATTTTTCGTTACCGTTTTGTGTCCAGTGTGGTGCGTCAACAGTAGGTTTAGCAGCTCTCTTGTCCCAACAGCATAAAGACAGTGAAAGGATAGTAGCTTATGCTAGTAGAACGTTATCACAAACTGAGAAGAAATATTCGGCTACGGAGCTCGAGTATTCAGCTGTTATTTTTACGGTAGAGAAATTTAGTTGCTATGTCAAAGGTACAAAGTTTTCGGTTGAGACAGGCAGAAGCGAAGTCTACCACGAAGGTGATAGAGAATCAGGTGATTTTGACCTGTGGTGCGCCGCAATCAATTTTGACTGATAATGGCAAACAGTACGTATCCGAACATTTTCGTGGAATGATGACAAGTTACGGAGTTAAAGTAATAACTATACCGTATTACCATGCGCAATCAAATTCCACAGATCGGTATAATCGGACGATTAAGACGATGATATCGTCGTATATTAAGAACGACCCGAGAGAGTGGAATATGAACTTGTCGAAGATACAATTCGCGATGAATAGCTTGGTGAACGATGAGACAGGATTTTCGAACGAGAGTTAATTGTCTCGGGTGGTCAGTTTTGTCCATTGAGCGCGAAATTGCCATTGGATTGCTGTGACCGTAAATCCCTTGAGTCTAGGTTGCATGAAATGCCAAAATTTTACAGTAAAGTGCATGAAAATCTCCGCAAAACAGCAGAACGGCCTTCCAAAGTATATAACCTGCATCGCAGGCATGTAGAATATACGATGGACGATGTCGTGTGGTGCAAGTGCCATCACTTGTCCAGTGCGGGCGATTATTTCACTGCGTGCCTTGTGAAAAAGCTTAGTGCAAACATGTACCACCTCTTAGATACAAGCGCAGACGTGGGAAAGTATCGCGTATTGCGATACATTGTTACTGGTTATTTTGGATATTCATATTGTTATTTAGTTTTAAGGATTTTTTGGATTATGTCGAGTCAGCGTCAATAATTATGTTTCAGGGAAAGAAAAATTGTGTCACCCCTTTTCTTTTATTGACAGAGGGGTGAAATAACGTTAAAGAAGTTATCGGAGCTGCCACGTAGCACCATTTTGAATTTAAATTGTTTGTGGAGCTGTGTGTCGATAAATCCAGCAACGCGACTACATGTGTTCAAATGACTGTAACCGGGTTCTCATACCTATCCGTCAACAACTTTCATACGGACTCATAGGTGTCTGATGATAAGTGAATACCCTGGATGCTCTCCAATGCCTCATCCTTGAGGCATCCTCGTAGATGGGTGAATTTGTCTTACGGGGAATCGACGCGTCTTCCTGCACGTACAATCGAAACGTGTCGCGAAAGTTAGTNATTAATGGTTCCCAAACTGATTTTAGCAATTTTCTTCTTATCCACCGGTACCGGTGCAGTTGCGGGCACTTTGAGTCGCACTGTAGCTTCCGCCTTTAGAGCACTAAGTTCTGCTTCAAACTTCGGTTGCGTGGCACGTATGCAACAATCGCGAGAGAAACCATCAAGTTGTTCCCGAAGGATTGCGATACTTATCTTCTCTAATAGGTCCAGCTCCTTCAATGCTTTCTGTGCTTGTATAGTAATTCATCCAGGAGGACGTCTTGCTTTCCTTCCAAGCACTTCTTCGCCGCAGCCATTGTCGCGCGGTTCTGAATCCTGCCCGTGTAGGATTCGGTTTTATCCCGCCCGTGCAGGACCAGGTTCGAAGTACTAAACCGGATCGCGACCCAACCCTAGCTTCGCCACTTGAAATTCACGTCGTCTGTCCGCGCGCGCCCTCTATTCGCGACTGAGAGAACAACCCCATTCCCAAACGGTGATACGGCTCCACGACATGTGTTCAATTCCGCGAACCGTGAGTCGCGAGTCTTTTTCTGTCCGACCGCTGGCCAGCGAACTTGTCTCGTGTTCATGATACTGCTGAGTACCGGAGGACCACGTGCGGATGTTCTACACACGCCGGGGGTCTGCCCAGGTAAACCTTCGTCGTTTAACCCGGTTACTCTTTCTTTTTCGCGTTGTAATCTTCCCAGGAGTTTTCTCCTTTTCGAGTTCCTTTCACCATGGTCTGCGTAGCCGCGTCCACCGAACAGTTTACGCCATTACAATTCGCGCGCCGAGCTGTTTTCAATTCCTCGTTTCCCTTGTGATGTCTGCTTTTCCTTCATCCGTATCAGCACCGCCAGATCCAGTGGATCCATGCCGTTTCGTACACGACGTTTTTTGAATTTGGCGACGATACCACCGCCGGTAACCTCGGATCACCTTGGTAGCACACTGCGGATTGCCAATCCCACCTTTCAACCAAGGGCCCTGGCCCTCGTCTCTCAAGAACTTCCGAAACACCGAACAACAGGTGTTTCGGTTCATCTGACGCCCAACGTGGGGCCCTTGTATACTGAGAAGGATGCCGTTGGCTTGATCACCGCCGATCACTACGACCGTTACCGGTGTGTCAGCAATGGAGGAGATGCCAGTATCTATGGATCGAGAGGATGTAGAAGTTTCCGTCTTTTCAAATTCCTGTTGACCTTTGATGGTCGCTACCCTCATCCCATACGGTTTATCAGAAAACTAATATCTGCATCGGAAAGTTTTAGTGTCACGTTTCCGCCGTTCATTTTATAAGACGATGGCTTTTTCGTGGGACGTGCGGCATTGTAATTCAAGCGGGAGATTCAGAATTGTCGCGAGTCAGTTTCGAGTTCGAACCATGCAATAGGAAGTTAGGGCTTGTTTTCAATCCGGACAGTATCATCGCGGATCAACCACAAGTTATGTTGAAAATTTGGTGAGTGACACGTTTGTTAACGCCACAGCAGAATAAGGAAGACCTCATTTTCCTCATCGCACAGCACCTTGCTCAGAGCTTCGTTGACGCATCTACCATTCTTAACTTGCTCGCGAAACCACGTAAGTAAGACCTTTTACGGAGTGGGTTAAATTACCCATCTGAAAGTAACCGAGACCGTCGGGGTCATCAGTAGTCCATAGAACCGCCGTACCGAGATTATGGACAGGCGTCCCATTCGCGTGCACCACGCCAGACGAATTCGAAAAATGGAGCCCGGTGATCGAATTAGACTCGCCGGTCGCGGAGGTTGTTAGAGTCAACACGATTTCTCGTCCTCATTTATGTCAATTTTGTTTCTCCTCCGATTGTCACGTTTAGTGGGATCATTTTCCCATCTCTCCTCGATTCGGGGAGTGCGGTTTTCATAATTTTTGACATTGTCTTTTCAAGTTGCTTGGGGCATTCCCGGGGAAGCAACAGTCTGCTCTACATCAGCTGCCGTTAGAATTCAAGGTAGATGATTGTGAAAATAAATTTAGTTTTGAGTTTCCTGTAGTGTAGAATTTGTGCCAACCAGTCATTTTTGTTGTGGGCTGTCTATTGCAACATGGAGTCGATTTGAAGTTCAGGAAGGTGGTATTAGAGTGTTGCTGTCGTCGAATTAAACCGCCAGGATTGAAGTACTGCTGCTCGAGTGTCACGATCTCGACGTCCAACAGTTGCCGAGGTTCCGAGTCGCTGCGGTAAACTCTGGTGTTTCACCGATGGTGCCTGGCCATCACGCAGAAGCACTCCATGACGTTCCGATTGAAATGTTGTTGAGTGAGTCCGATGCTCAGGATTTCCACCATTTGCTCGACGAGTTTTTGTCAGTCTTCGGTGTCCGGCCTGGACTTACTCATCTCTACCAGTACGATATCCTTCTCACGGACATTCGACCGTTCGACCTGAAACAGTATCCGATACCAGTGACGCACCGGCCAGCTGTAGACGCAGAGATGCAGAGGATGCTCGAATGGGGCAACATTTACCCCGTCGCGATGGCGATGGGCTAAGGAAAAAGGGGTGTGCTATAATTGCACCGAATTGGGTCATACGATAATCAGATTCCCTGTTAAACTAGGAGGCGATCGTTGCGATAAAAAACATCATCTGTTGGTACATGCAGACCGGCCAAATGTTGAAAATGTCGAAGCTTCGAAAACACCTACGACGCACCAGATATAGACTGTCAACTTAATATCCCAGCCTGTCACCATGTTTGTCGACAAGCGTTGTAAATCTGACCGACAAGCGGGGGCGCCAACAAGAGGTACGCGTATTATTGGATTGTCGGCGGTAAATTTTATTACGATATCTTGCGTACGAAGGTTTGGTCTCTCCACGGTTGTGTCAAGTACCCCGATATTATTGGCAGGAGGAAGCAAGGTTACATCAGCCCATCAGGTATGCACGACTCTCACACGTCGAACTACTACCAATCGCTGGACGCCCTCGTCTTAAGCATGATAACTGGAAATATACTCAGCCAACATATTGAAGTTGATCATGAAGCACTCACTGAGGAAATGCAATTAGCTGATCCGCGATATAACGAACCGCGACCACTAGACCTGCTCGGAAACGGCATCGTGCCACTAATTCAGCGTAACGGTCGCGTGAAAGAGCGCAAGCTGGTATAGGAACCCACGGAGTTAGGATGGATAGTTGGCGGAATCCCCAATGAATTGCGCGCTAGTGGCGCATGTACATCTGAGCCAATTGATCAACAAGTTTTGGAGCCTAGAGAACCACGTGGAATCACCGATTGAGTCAGTTGATGAACTTGACAAGAAGTTTCACGAAACGTCGGTGCGACGTCTAGATTGCAGATTTGAGGTCGCTCTCCCTTTTTCTGAGGCACCCTCAGAAATAGATCAATCCAGTGAGAGTGGAAAATATGCATTTTTGTTGTTGCATTTCATGGGATAGTATCGTGTACTAAATCACTTGGTGGAGTCAAGTGGCCGGATATTTCATGCCATATTACTGCGTCATAACAGAAGGTAGCCTCACAACGCAGCTTTGGGTGGTCTTCAATGTGTTAGCCCCAACGTCTAGCGGTGTCTCATTGAATGAGATTCTTCGAATTGGCCCGAAACAACAGGATGACCTGATGTGGATTCTGCTTCGATTCCGGAGCAAATAAATTGTAATTTGCACAGACGTGACAAAAATGTATCATCAAGTGTGGATGCGAAAGAGTGATTCCAAGTATCAGAAAATTTGGTAGAGAGATATCCCCACGCATGAATTAAAGGCATATGAGTTGCAGACAGTAACATATGGTACCGCCCCAGCATCATATTTAGCCATGAAGACCCTCAGAGAGACTACCAGGCAGCTAGAACAATATCCAATCGGAGCGCGAGTGTGCTTAGACAGTCTAGAAGAAACCGTACGTTTGCGTCATGAAATCAAGGCGATATGTCAAACGGTTGGCTTCCTCCTCAACAAGTGGGCCACTAATCGCAGCGAGATACTTGAAGATTTGGTGGGTGCAATGACTAATGGAGACGTCATCATGCGGACTCTATCATAAGTGCCTTGGGAATACAGTGGCAGCCGCAATCGGACTACCTAAGTTATCGAATTGCACCTGAATCCCATTTCCTACCACAAAGCTTGGCATGTTAAGCCAAATTTGTCCGATTTTTGATCCACTTGGTCTGGTAGGGACGATTGTAATTATGGCCAAGGCTTTGATGCAAGACATTTGGAAATTAAGAATTGCATGGGACGAGGCCGTCCCCGAGCACATTACTCAAAAGTGGTGTGATCGTATGCGGCCCATTAGCATAATTAAATTCGTTCTTACAATTAGACAAAAACTGGTTGCTTCGCGTCGGTGGGCGCTTAGCACGAGCACCCGTTAACCGCGATCAGCGGAACCCCATCCTCCTGTCCAGGGGCCATTCCATCTCATACCTAATTATCAAGGATGCGCATGAACAGTAATTGCGTGCTTGGGTATAAGGAATGTTAGAAGCTGTGCGTAAACAATATTGGCTAGTACCCGGCCGAATTATGGTGAGGGGCATAATTCGGCGATGTGTTGCATCACACGAGATGTTATACAATTCGCCAACTTCCCATGATGGGAAATCTGCCAGCAACATGGATTAATGGCTGTCGACCATTTTTCCAGTGTGGTGTGGACTATGCTGGACCACTGACGATGAAGGAAGGGGGCCGGTGCTCCAAACGAACGAATCGTGTACGCACCATAGTGCGTGTATTTAGAGACGGTGACGGAGTTGACCCTGATCCCTTCCTGGTGGCGCCAAGTCGTATGATGGCTCGCAGAGGTGTCGTCGAACGGTTCTATAGCGATAACGCCACTAACTTCCATGACGAGGCCAATAAGTTACGCGAATTAGGTCGTCAATTGGCAAAGATGGAGGAAACCGGTGAGTTGTAGAATCGACTGGGACACCGCGGAACGTCGTAGGAATTTATTACGCCTCGTGCGCCGTATTTTAGCGGACTATAGGAAGCATGTGTAAAAAGCTTCAAGCATCACCTACGAAAGGTGGCCGGTAATGCAATCTTAACGTTCGAAGAGTTACACACCCTTTTGACGCAAATTGAGGCGGTTTTGAACTCACGACCCATTACGCCAATATCGGATAATCCCAGCGACACTTCCGCCTTGACGTCTGATCATTTCCCGATTGGCCAGCCGCTTACGGCTCCAGCAATAGCCGATTTATTCCTATACCTAACAATCGGATTGATCGTTGGCAGATGATCGAGAAGTTGCGGAAATTTTTTTGCAGCGTTGGCACAAGGAGTACCTGAGTGAGTTGCAACAACAGCGCAACAGTGGTACAGACCAGGCACGGAGCTAACAGAAGGACAGATAGTTATCGTCCGAGAAGATAATTTGCCTACACTTCAATGGCTTCGGTCACATCGCCAACGTACATCCTGGAGCAGATGGTATGGAACGTCCAGCCGTGTGATTGCACCCGTTATTGAAGGAAAATTAGTGCGAATTCGGTAGTGTAAAGTGATAAAACTTTGGGTGATTAAAGTCTCCTTTAAAGGTGGCCGGTATATGTTAAGAAATCAGCACAGTGTTAGATCTTAGGTTGTAATGTTTAGTTTATCGTAGAATAGGCTTAAGTTGTTTAGTCTTAAAATAGCGATAAGCAATGTGGGGTGCATTTTTTATAGTTTTAGTATTCTCTTAGACTTGGTATTATTCACATCAAAAGCAAGCCGTATCTTATCCACGTGATTGTATTAGGTGAATATAGCGTGTCATACTCCCTCATGTATGGTCGTTGAATAAATCTTGCTGTGTTTTTAACGTACGTTTCGTATTGTATAATTACGGAACTCGATACGGGTCCAGTACTCTTATAAACTTTTCAAAAGTCGCTATAAAGGCGCAATAGGCCTAAAACTACGAAATACGTGCGTTTTGGCCATTCGGTTGCGGAATACACGAAGGAAAGGTGAACTCGATGTATAACGACGAAATTCGCTCCAAATGGACGCCCTTTCGCAAACTAGCAAGCGTACAGGCCAGATAACGCCGTATAGGGTCTAAAACGATGAAATATACCATTCGTATGCGGAATGCACGCAGAAAACGCAAAATCAACATATATCGAGGAAATTTGCTCGAAATGGACGCTTTCTCACGAACTAGCAAGCGTACATGCAAGAGAATGCCGTTTAGGGCCTAAAACTACGAGATACGCTCATTTTGACCATTCGTATGCGGAATGCACGAAGGAAAAGTGAAATCGACGTATATCGACGAAATTCGCTCGAAATGGACGCTCTCGCGCAAACTAGCACGCATACAGGCCAGAGAACGCCGTTCAGGGCCTAAAACGATGAAATACGCTCGTTTTGAACATTCGCTTGCGGAATGCATGAATGAAACGCGAAATCGACATATATCGACGAAATTCGCTCGAAATGGACGCTTTCTAGCAAACTAGCACGTGTACAGGCCAGAGAACGCCGTTTAGGGCCTAAAACGATGAAATGTGCTTGTTTTATCCTTTCGTTTGCGGAATATACGAACTAAACGCCAAATCGACGTATATCGACAAAATTCACTCGAAATGGATGGCAGTCTCGCAAACTAGCATGCGTGCAGCCCAGAAAACGCCGTTTAGGGGCCAAAATGATAACATACGCATGCGGAATGCACGAAGGAAAGGTGAAGTCGACGTATATCGATGAAATTCTCTCGAAATGGACGCTTTCACGCAAACTAGCACGCGTACAGTCCAGAAAATGCCGTATATGGTCTGAAACGATGACACACGCTCGTTTTGACCACTCGCTTGCGGAATGCACGTATGAAACGCGAAAAAGACGTATATTGACGAAATTCGCTCGAAATGGATGCTTTTTCGAAAACTAGAACGCTTAAAGCGAGAGAACGCCGTTCAGGTGGTAAAACGCCGAAATGAGCTCGTTTTTACCTTTCGTTTGCGGAATGCTCGAAGGAAACACGAAATCGACTTATATCGACGAAGCTCACTCGAAATGGACGCCTTCTCGCATACTAGCACGCGTACAGGCCAGAAAATGACCTAAAAGCACGAAATTCGCTCGTTTTGACCATACATTTGCGGAATTCACGAAAGAAACGCGAAATCAACGTATATCGATAAAATTCACTCGAAATGGACGGTGTCTCACAAATTAGCATACGTACAGCCCACAAACCGCCATTTAGGGGCCAAAATTACGAAATACGCTTGATCATTCGCTTGTGGAATGCACGAAGGAAACGCGAAATCTACATATATCGACGAAATTCGCTCGAAATGTACGCTTTCCCGCGTTCAGGATCTAAAATGATGAAATGTGCTCGATTTGACCTTTCTTTTGCGGAATGCACGAAGGAAAAGCGAAATCGACGTGTATCGACGAAATTCGCTCGAAATTGACGATTTCTCGAAAACCCGCCCTTTAGCGCCGTTTAAGGCCTAAAAGGACGATAAACGCTCGTTTTGACCATTCGTTT